>NDGM011231113.1:379-22260 GCA_002564305.1 Octomys mimax | reverse complement strand
CTGGCAAGCGCAAGGGCCTGAGTTCAATCCCTGGTTCTGCCAAAAAAAAAAAAAAGAAAAAAAGAAAAAAAAAAAAACAAATACAATTGTTTCCACCTTTAGAAGTAAGAGAGACCCT
The DNA here is from genome assembly GCA_002564305.1 of Octomys mimax. Classification (NCBI taxonomy): domain Eukaryota; kingdom Metazoa; phylum Chordata; class Mammalia; order Rodentia; family Octodontidae; genus Octomys; species Octomys mimax. The sequence goes on along the minus strand of NDGM011231113.1, from coordinate 22,142 downwards.
TTAAAGTTTGTATCTTAAAAAAGCAAAAATTGAGTCCAGTATGGTAATCCCAGCACTCAAGAGGCTGAGGCAGGACAATTCTGAATGCTGGGCTAGCTTGGACTACATAGCCAGACTCTGCTTCCTCAAAAAAAAGGAGGAATTTATTTGTTATAGTAGTGTTAAATTCTTAATTCTTTTATCTAAGTGGTCTTTTCACAGATTGTGGTTAAAAGCAAGTATTGTTAATGTGACTGATACAGTTTATGACATACGGGTTGGTTGTATTTCTGGTTGTATACTGTCTTTACACTTTTTTGTCCACAGCATCGCTAATTGATAAAGGCATTGTTCTAAAGTCAATGATAATTGATTCCAGGAAAGCCAGTATAAAATCTGTTAGAAAAGAGATGTGTGTTTTGTTTCATATGTAGTCAATTATCCTAGATATGAAATATATGTAATGATGAAGTTTCTAAGAAAATATGAACCAAGTAATTGAAATATAATTATTTTTTTGTAGTTGCCTTGAATTATGGAATTTATAAACAGGATCTCCCAAGTCCAGAAGAGAAATCTCGGATAGTCGTCTTTGTTGATATGGGACACTCAGCTTTTCAAGTGTCTGCCTGTGCTTTTAACAAGGGCAAATTGAAGGTAAGTGTCACACATTAGAATTGTATGACCAAAGCATACAGAGTGTTTCATTGTTATTATTTTAAGCTAATGAGCCTTTTGAGTGCTTAACCTTGGTAGTGAAGAGCTTTAAGTAAGAATGAGAAATTATTGCTAAAGTTAATGGACATAAAAATGATGAATTGTCTTAGCATAGTCTTAAGATTTTTTGCTTAGGAAAGAACAAACTTTAAAATCAGTGACAGACAAAAATATCTTAGAGGTTTAGCATTCAGTCAGGAGTTTGTAAATACATTTCTCTTGACTTGGATTTCATCTTGTAATTTGAATGGAAGTCTTAAACTTATTAATGTTTGCCTGAGTGGCAGTGTTTATAATTCTCCTTAGAAACTTAATTGAAAATGACCATATTATTTGTTGTTTCAACTAAATTAGGTACTGGGAACAGCTTTTGATCCTTTCTTAGGAGGAAAAAACTTTGATGAAAAATTAGTAGAACATTTTTGTGCAGAGTTCAAGACTAAGTACAAGTTGGATGCAAAATCCAAAATTCGGGCACTCCTTCGTCTGTATCAAGAGTGTGAAAAGCTGAAGAAGCTGATGAGTTCTAACAGCACAGACCTGCCACTGAATATTGAATGCTTTATGAATGACAAAGATGTGTCAGGAAAGATGAATAGGTATGTCTTAAATTTTACCAGTTAAATAAATGGAACTTCTTGGTGAAATTATAGCCTAAGTGTTAGTTGTAGCTAGACATTATAATCATGACTTGGTTGTTTCACTACTGTGTGCTACAAGGCTTTTGACTGAAGAGACTGTTAGAACTTGGGCATTTATGCAAAGGTTGTTTTATGAAATGCCTTTGATAATTGCTTTCACAATCAAGCTTTTTTTGTATCTTTCATTTTTTAATTTTTGTGGTTCAGTTGTTTCACAGTTGTTTGAAATTAATAGTAATGAGTAATTTAATGTAAAGAGAATCAGATCCTTTAAAACGTTTCGAAAGTAAAATGGCAATATTAAAATTTTTCCCCCTAATACTCATAGAGTCGATTTTTCTCCTCTTTTCTGCACCTATTTTTTCTGTACAATATAGTGTTAAAGTTGATCCATGTGGATTCATTATAAGGTATCTGAGAAAAAAATAAATACTGTACAGTGAAGATAAATTTTTTTTTTTTTTTTTTGATGGAACCGGGGATTGAACTCAGGCTCTTGCGCTTGCCAGGTAAGCGCTTATTCTACCGAGCCATCTCCCCGGCCCCTAGATAAATTTTTTAATGACATACAAAATGTTTCACTTCATAAGGTCCCAGTTTGAAGAACTCTGTGCTGATCTCCTACAAAAAGTAGAAGTACCCCTTTATTCATTGATGGAGCAAACTCAGCTCAAAGTGGAAGATGTGAGTGCTGTTGAGATAGTTGGGGGCACTACCCGAATTCCAGCAGTGAAAGAAAGGATCGCCAAATTCTTTGGAAAAGATGTTAGCACAACCCTCAATGCAGATGAAGCAGTTGCTAGAGGATGTGCATTGCAGGTAATGTCTCAGTCCTACTTTCTCTTTCTTGGTGTGCATTCCTTAACCATTTTCACTTTATCATTGTGGTTAATATAGGAAGTAGCCAGCTGTCTAGTTAGATGGTAAAAGGAAATTATTTTTAAAGGTAAGGTAAGGGTGGGTGTTCTGATATGGAACACTGAGTAGAGGTAAGATTAAAAGAACTACCAAACTGGTATATCTCAAACCAGGGATTAGAAGCAGGCATAATTCTGAGGGGATCACAAAAACAGCTAGTTAGCACAATTAGTGATAGTTCTTGTAAAGTGTGTAGAAGCAAATTAGGATGATAATAATGATTTAATAAGGAATTAATTTAGGGAAAATATGCAGGGTAAAGAGCCCTAGTCTACAATAACTCCTACCGCAATTGATTTTTAACTTACTTATTAAATAAGGGAGCCTGGAACTAATAGTTCAGTGCATTAAAAGCACTAAATCTATAATTTATTAGTAACATACACATAATATATATTAGTTTATATTAAGGATTTTATAGTCAAGGTCTAGTTTTCAACTTTGAAATTAATATGGCTGAACTGTGATTGTTTTTTACATATTAAGAAAAGATTCTGTAAGAAATGTTTTGACAGTCTTAAGACATTTAATACTTGTAAAAGGAACAATATATGGATACTGCCTATTAATGATACCATTGTGTTAGCATGATAGTGTGGTTTGTGGTTTTATTTGTCTTATATATGGAATATTCCTGCTTAACTGATTGCCCAAGTTTTTATCATGTTCATTGTTCATGACATTCCAAAAGTGGAACACTAGACATACATAAATGGGATAAATGGATTAAAATGTGTTGTGTACATATACCAGTTCTACACAGTGAAGGTAAATATTTGTGGTACAAACATGTACTAAAGTTTAAAATAAGTGGAAACTAACCATGTGCTCCTTGTTCTTGTTGTTGTTTTGTTTTGTTTTTTTTAAGTGTGCAATCCTCTCTCCAGCATTTAAAGTTCGAGAATTTTCAGTCACAGACTCAGTTCCTTTTCCAATATCTCTGGTATGGAACCATGATTCAGAGGATACTGAAGGGTATGTAGTAGAAAATAACTTCTTAGATATTATCTGTAATGTGAAGAAGAAAATTAACAAATTATGTGGAATGCTTAATTAACCTGGAATTTTCAACAGCCAAGCCTATTAAAGTATTTCTTTCATATTGGTATTTTAAATAATGACATGGAATTTATAAATATTTTAGAATGACTTTGGTGTTTATGTAGCACAGTAAGCTTAAGTTCTTGATCTGGTAAATATCATTTCCTTTCCTCACTAGGGTTCATGAAGTATTTAGTCGAAACCATGCTGCTCCGTTCTCTAAAGTTCTCACCTTCATGAGAAGAGGACCTTTTGAGCTAGAAGCTTTCTATTCTGATCCTCAAGGAGTTCCATATCCAGAAGCAAAAATAGGTAAGCTGTTAAGTGTATATGTTTTGTTGTATGAATTAAATGTTTATCTTATCAATATAAAAACTTAAAATTATTAAGTTTACGTATTTGCAGTTTTGAGTGAAATTCAATGTGAAGATATTTAGAATATTGGTAATAGAGAAATCTCTTCATTTTATTGATGAGCATGGGCCTATTACTAGGGATGGTGAACCAGTGGTGTGTGTGTTTTCTTCTTTAAGATAAAAGATGTTAATGTATGAGGGTTTTTTCTAAACTAAAACCTCAGTATTTAGGTGTAATTGCAGTTTTGAAACTTTGTGATAAGTAGGTTTGGGGTTGTAATTTGGATACTTGTCTCTAAAACCTTCACCATCACTGGCCTATACAGATAAAATGACTTGGTGATTCTTCTATTACTTCTGAGTAATTCACTTAGGAATGTTTCAGCATGGTATAGTTTATACTTAGAGAATTAGTGACTGCCTTTAGTGTGAACCTTTTAAGTGGAAAGTTTTTCTAGGTTTAAAGGTTTACATAGAGTGCTATGTAAAACCTAGCTCAGACTGTTAACAAAAATCTTGTTTTGCATTGTAACCTTCCCTAAAGGTTTATCTTCTTAGGTACATTTTTCTTTGGGAGGCATTATGCTATCCATGAACTTTTACCCATAGTATCTCTGTCTCTTTTCCAAAATGAGGATAAGATTTGCCAGTATTGCCAGATCTTCTTAGGACTGCCCCCATCCCTTTTTATAGAGATACCTTTTGAAGGAAAGGTATCCAACCAAACAACTTGTATTTTCTTTCTTAAGACTAAACTATTTTGACTCACAATTTTTGTGTTTTGTTTTTTTTTAATACTTATTTATAGCAAAATATTTTTTGGAATTATTGAGTGTAGACTGTAAGAGTTTCAGAGGTTGTATTCTGTGCAGTAATTTCCCATTGTAGAGAGAATAAAGTCTAAGTTCTTCAGTGTTTTTACACATAGCATAAAAGTTCAAAAAAAATTTTGTTTAATTTCTCTGGAATAGTGCTACATGTGCTAATGACCACCAGCAATTGGCTCTATAGTAAGTGCTCATTATAAATGTTAACTGAAACCCTCAGGTTGTAGATAGTGTAAATAACTTGTAGCCGGCCTTGGAGCCAGGACTAAAGTCTATACTCTTAACTATATTTCGTACTTTTAAATATTTGGATTATTTAGTCAGAAGAATAATTCTCCTTAAAACAATCCATGTGCTTGATCATCTGCATTAGACTTGCTAACAGATTTTCATGTTTGGTTTGTGCTCATCCATCTGGAGAAATAAGATAAGAGGCAAAGGCGACTTTTCATCATTATCTTACACTCAGTATTCGCCGAGAAAGTTTTAATTAACGAGTGTACCCTTACTTTTTCAGTTTTTATGGTGTATTAAGACTAATCCTGGGCCAGCCAGATAGCTCAGAGGACTAAAGAGCCTGCTAGGCAGAGTGCAAGAGTGTAATCCCAGCACTTGGGAGGCTGAAAACAGAAGAATCACTGAGTCCGATCTGTGTAGTTAGACCTGTATTAAATAAAAGGCTAATTCTAAGAATTATAAATGTATACTTAGAAGTATATTTTAAGAGGTTGTATTTATAATACGCAACTGAAATTGGTTGGGAGTAGGTACTAGATTTTGAAATAATGTTTTCAAACTTTAATTCTTAACAGCATGTGTATTTTTCTTATGTCTTTATAGTGCTTTAATGTCCACTCTAAAATTGTTAGTATCTTTTTGTTTTAGGTCGCTTCATAGTTCAGAATGTTTCTGCACAGAAAGATGGAGAGAAATCAAAAGTGAAAGTCAAAGTTCGAGTTAATACCCATGGCATTTTCACCATCTCCACGGCATCTATGGTAGAGAAAATTCTAACTGAAGAGAATGAAGTGTCTTCTATAGAAGCAGACATGGAGTGTCCAAATCAGAGACCATCAGATAATCCAGACACTGATGTAAGTCACTAGAGAGATTTTTGCTTATCAATAGAAATTTGACTTCATTCTAAGTTAAAAGAGAGAAGGGTAGGGAAAAGGTTTTAAATGTTTTTCTTATAAATAATTTTGATCAGAATTACATGTAAACAATTTTTGCCCATTAATGCAATATCTAGACATGTATTTGAGTTTTGAGTCACTCGTATATGATGATTTGTGGGGGAGGGTTAAATCCTGTATATTAAATCAGTGTTGACTGATGGTTAAGAAGCAAACAACTGTATTAATTGATGAGATACTGAAGCTGATTTCTAAGTTTTTGTTAGTTCTGTGGCAGAATTGGCTTTGGGGTTCCAGAACTTTTACTAACATTGTTTTCTGTTCTGTGTGAGGCAGGAAGAGAAGTATCTGCACAGTGTCTAGAAAGAGTTACTGCTTATCATCTTAAGTTATACTTCATTAGCATGAGTACTAGTTCTACATAGTTAACCACAGAATTTTTGGAAGCTTAACATATCTATTACTGTTTCTTTCTGGGAAATAAGCAGTAATAGATTGATTGAGGAGGCAGGCAGTCTAGTATTTGAGATAATGTATGAGAATCATGTCAAGTACTCTGTTGACCATTGCTAGGACAGTGAAGGAGTATTAACCTGTGACCCTTGGTTTTATCTTTGTCTAGAAACTCTTCACAGTAATAAGTGACTGTACCATATAGTTCCCTAACTACCTTTTGGCTATCAGCAGTGCCTTGCTTTTCATTACTTCATTATCTGCCTTGGATTCTTGAAGCTTTGTCAGACAACACAAGAAATGTCAGTGGGCAGAGAATAGAATGTTGCAGTCTTTTTCAGATGATGTAAAGCAAACACTGATTTGGGGGTTTATGGCTACTAAAATAGAAGATCTAAAAACTTTTAGGGTTCATTTTCCTTCCCATTACTAGATTTTTAGTGAGGATTGGTAACACGTGGCATTTATTCATTTTGAGATCCTTTGAGGTAAAATGGCTTATTGACAACATGACAGTGGGACAGAGTCTGAAGGCATCTGTATGCTGAAATCATAAGGCCTGGAATAACTGACAGTTGGCCATTTTATGTAACTGGAGATAATGCTGAGATGCATAGTGGCTGCTAATGAAAGTAGGCTTTGGAAGCTTGTTTCTGAGAAGAGGCTTGTAATAGTAATCTGCTTCCTATGCTTTTGAGAATTAGTTGCCTATACAAGGTTAGATGAAAGCTTCTTAAAGGGAAGTTCTTGATTGTCACCACATCAATCAAATGCCTACCTGTGTTATTTGTTAACTACTGTCATTCACGAAATTTCTTACAGGTTTAAAATCTCTAAGACGTTTTCAAGTACTTTGTGTTCGTTTTGTTTTATTCAGTACCTTTTCTGCCCACCTATTAAGATTTCAGAAATTGAGTGTACTGTCGTTGGTGCCCTATAACTTTTAAATTTATACAAGTACACCTGCTTTCTACATCCTTTGTGCCTGGGCTTTCATTTCAGAAAAATGTCCAGCAAGACAACAGTGAAGCTGGAACACAGCCCCAGGTACAAACTGATGGTCAACAAACCTCACAGTCTCCCCCTTCATCTGAACTTACCTCAGAAGAAAACAAAAACCCAGATGCTGACAAAGTGAGTGACTCTTCTAGTTCATTCCATTAGACACTGTCGCAACATGTAATCGTTAAATCTGCAGTTTCAAGAGCAAGCTCCAAATGATTTCATACTATATAGAATTTTCTGTTAATTTTCTACGTATTACTCATTCAAATCAGTTAGGTGCACTTGAGTTCAGCTAAGGGAATTGAGTATCTTCCCTTAGACCTAAAAGTTTCTCTTGATTAACTGCTACTCCAAGTAATAAGAGATTAATACAAAACATTTGTCATCGTCTGAAGGGCAGAGGTATCTGCTAATGCCAGAGTTAGAAATAAATACATTCCAGTATTGTGCTGATTTTCACTTAGATTAATCAAAAGAATAAATACATGGGCTATAGGAGCCTAGTAAGTTTTTTTCTTGAAGTTATCTACAAAATTTAAGTAAACTAAACATGAGCTGGTAATAACCTAATTGTATTCCTTGGCCCTCTTCCACAGTAGGTGTTGGAAGCTCAGTTAAATAGTGGTGTTGTGTCCCTTGAAAAGTGACAGCTTCCAGTTAAAACTTTAAGGTTCATGGTCAAATGGTATCAAAAAATTCCCACTGTTACTTCAGATAACTATACTTTTGCACAAGTTCTGTGTCATGCAAGTTGCATGTAAATTATTTACCTATAATTATCTGGTTTTCTTTCACATTCTGAAAATAGGGTTCTTTACCCTCAGGCAAATTACGGAGTTGTTGGGTGGGGTCAAAAGCTAGGTAAGAGGCACTGGTTTTTAATTTGTCTATATCCTGATTAATTCAAGAGCTTTTAATATGAACTATAACTTCGGATAAATTTTTGAAAGCAGCCTTCCTTTTTATTAGTAAGAATTAATGTGGTGATATTACTTAGAAAAACAGCTACTTGATTTCAACATTAGGGTCCTCTATTTTGAGTGGAGCGTTATTGACCCTTGTGGGTAATATGAACAATAGTGTGGAGCATGACATTGGGCAGAAATTGATGTTCTTACTTGTGGGTGAGACTACTAGTCTCAACCCTTCAGAATGGTATTACCTATTCCCTTGGAGGGCTCCTCATCCATTCCATGTTGGAATATATTTTTGTGATGTCAGTTTTGTTAGTAGTTGGCTAAGCTTTTGTACTGACTTGCCTTGATGTAATGCTTTGTGTATGCGTCATCCACTTTGTTCCCCACATTTGTTGCGCACTAGTGTCTTGTCAGGTATGGGTAACATCTGATGCAGTTTTCTTGTGGATTCTGCTCTGAGGGCTTGCACAAGCGGGTTTGCGTAAGCACTAGAGGGAAACACACAGATACCCTGGCCTGGCTGAATGGATTGCAGCCCCTGAGGCAACTTGGAGCGTGTTGCAGACCAGTAATTGCTAAGGAACAGTGCAGTGCAAATCTGGAAAACGTGCATTCGTGTCCTGTCTCTGTCCTTTTAGTGAAGCGATTGAGCTGTCTAGTGCTAGTTTCTTTGATTAAATTGTCTACAACTCAGATTATCCAATGGCAGTGATTATTGTGCTTCAGCAGTGAGTTTTTCTTTACCGTCCTAATCAGTCACAATACACCATATACACCTTGGTTGTCATCTAATTCGTCATATGGCTTTGAGTTTCCTCATTTGCCTTATTATTTGTGCCAGGAACCGGAAGAAGCAGAAATATATAGAAAACCTTGCAAAATTAAAGACCACAGGAGACACTTAACTTCTTTAGCCCTGTATTTACATATTTTGAAAAACTTTTAATAAACTAGACCTTTGAATGTCCTTATCTAAAATGCTTGGGACTGAAAATATTTTGAATTGTGGATGGAGAAGGAAATGAAGTATTTGTATGTGAAATTAATGAAATCTTTTGGGAGACTAAATTCATTTATTTTTCTTGAACACATAGGCCAAAGGTCATATTATACAATATTTTTAGTGTGCCTAACTTACTACAAGGAGTTAGCCATGGAATTTTCCACTGTGGCAGACATTGTATTGGTCCTCAGTAAGTTTCAGATTTTAGAGCTTTTTAAATTAGGGATGTCCAGTCTGTGTTATCATTTGTTGTATGATACTGTTTGCTTAATACGTGAAGATATTTTCATTTCATTTTACATTGCAGACTTGCTATGAGAAATTGTATGACTCAAAGGCAGATAGTATGAGTAATATATGTATGATTATGTATAATCTCTAACCTTAGCACAAGTTTTAAAAGGTACTCAATGTAGAGCTATTTGTAGTTAAAGTAGGCATAATTCTGGGATATATGCACTAAAATATAAATTCTCAGAGTTAGTGAAATCCTGCTATCTTTAGTCTTCATCAAAGTTTATGTGAGGTTATTGTCAAATTCTAGAATATGAAGGATATGGATAATTAGAAGAATTTAACTTTATAATCACAAAATAGGGGTTGGGGAGATAGCTCAGCAGAGTAAGTGCCTGCCTGGCAAGTGCAATGTCCTGAGTTTGATCCTCAGTACCACCAAAAAAACCCCCAAAAATGTTCGAAGGGATTAAAAATTTAAGAAGGCCCATGAATAAAAACATAAAACAGATAAGATTAACTTGCTGAGAAAAATATTCTTAGAAATTCGTTATAGAAAATATGGAATATATAAGTTAATTACAGCTCTGATTTAAAATGGGCAGTAAGAATTAGGTGAGCTTACAGCAGAGAATACAGTTCAATGTACAGGTACCTGCCTGGCATATAAAAGATCCTGAATTTGATTTCCAGTACTGAAAAAAAGGGGGGGAAAAAAGAATTAGGTGTTTGGTAAGCTTTTAGATTTCAAATTGATGAATTTAGGAATTTTATTTTTGTATAAGTCATCAGTAAAGATAATTGTTTTTGTTTTTCAAGGATTAAGAGTTTCTCTGTTTTTGTTTTGTTTTTTGTTTTTTGTTTTTTTAAATCCCTCTTCATAAGGCAAGTGAGAAGAAAGTTGACCAGCCACCAGAAGCTAAAAAACCCAAGATAAAGGTGGTGAATGTTGAGCTACCTATTGAAGCCAACTTGGTCTGGCAGTTAGGGAAAGACCTTCTTAACATGTACATTGAGACAGAGGTAGGTAATTCAACCAGTTTTTATTTTGTCATACATTTTGCTTTGATCCTCTCAGTATTTGTACTGTATTTCTTATAGACATAATGACTATACTGTTTTTTCATATTTTAAGTCTTTATGAAGTATGATTCAAAAATACAGTGAACATTAAACTTCAAAATGTGCTACAGCAACAGATCTATTGCTCTTAATCCCCCTCCCGGTACTGACTCTCGATTCAGACATCCCACTGTTCTTGCCACTTTGTGAAGCAGATCTGGAGGTTCTGTTTTGTGTCTGTAGTTGTGCTGCTGTGGTTGCCTCAATGTCCTATTTAATTCAAAACATTTACCTTTCATGGTCATTGTGACTCTGGGGAAGAGCAGAAGTTGCATAGTGCTAGAGCCAGTGAATAAGACAGATGAAGATACACAGAAAGGGAGCGGAGCATACACCATGATGCTTTTATTGCCTGACTTCCAGTGGATAGCACTCAGCTCAGCATTCACTAATACACTCCTGAAGGAGGACTTCCACAGACAAGTCGGTAGTGGCAAGAATGGTGGGATTGAGTATTCAAAGTAAGGCAGTATTTTGAGGATTCATGGCAATGTATCTTTTTCCAGTAATAAAAAATTTGTCAAATGGACCATATATTTTGATCACTCCTTGTATATGGCTGTAGGAGTAGGAGTAAGCCAAACTAATGGATTATTCAATTTATAGCAAGATTTGCTGGTTTGTGTACTTAAATTTAAGATACATGTCATACATTGTTCTGCCTGGTATGAATTTCCCTGAGTTCTTACAAAGAAACTGGATGGAAACATAACACTAGAGATGGTACAGTGGAATTGAGGCCACACAAAATAGCTGTTTTAAAATAATATTTTTTGGGTTTGTCTTTAAGTGGGATCAAATTCTTAATATGTAAAATACTTGATACTCACCTTTATTGAGATAGGAATATTGTGCTTAGAAATGGAACAGTAAATTTTACAGCATTCTTTTTTTTAAGATACTGAAAAAAACAAAAAAGGTAGTGCAAAATGGTTTGAGCATTATACATTGGCCATTGTTAATCCCAACATGGTACAACCATGTAACTAGGTACAGGAAGACAAAATTATATTTAATCAGTGGGTTTATGTGAAAGTTACATAATTTACTATTATGTATAAGGAATAATAATTTTATGTGTGTTATAAAGTGAACTTAACCTAGAATTTGTAGAACGTCTTATGAGGTATAATTTGGGATTTCATATGGATTTTTTTTTCAGGGGGAGGGGTATAATATGTAGCTAAGATTTACTTTGAGTTATTAAAGGACTGGAATAAACTTCTGTTTTTTGACAGGGGAAGATGATAATGCAGGATAAATTAGAAAAAGAAAGAAACGATGCTAAAAATGCAGTGGAGGAATATGTGTATGAGTTCAGAGACAAGCTGTGTGGGCCATATGAAAAATTTATATGTGAGCAGGTATGTTTTAGAAGCCTGTTTTTATTCAGATAATGTTATATAAAATATTTAATGATGAAATTTGACATTTCCACTTAAGGATTGTGTCAGTTAAAGTCAAAAACAGAAATTTTAAAAAGTCACAGTGAGAGAGGATCACTAGAGGTGTGTGTTTTATTTTATTCTAACTTATCCTAATATTTTAATTTTATATGGAGAAAAAGAGAACCTGTCAGAATGTATGACATCTCCATTATGAGGCTAGGAAGATCAATAAGAAAAATTATTTTCTAAGACCTCAGTTTCTTTTATGTTTTATGATGCTGCTCCCCTGGCAGCTGTTACTATTTTATCTTGTATGACCTTTTTAGTCGGTCATTCTAGAGCTGTCAGGCACCATTGCCTCAGTTACCCCTTTTCTTACCTCCTAGTCATTATGGCTCTGGGTAAATCCCAAAAGCACAACTGTGAAAGACTTGAGAAAATATTGGCTAGGTAACATTTAGGCTGGGTTAGAGACTAATTCTGAAATTCAAAGTCATTTAAGCTTACGTTAGGTATTTATAGCAGTCCAAAGATTACTAGGCTACCTTGTAATGTAGTTCAGTTCCTTAGCCCTACCCTGACATTTCTTGGGACCTGTGGGTGAGATCATAAAGTAAAGTAGACATAGATAGATAGATAGATAGAGATATAGATATAGATATATTACTTGAATTGTAGAGCAAAGGACTTTTTTCTTCATGTGTTCTCTAATGGTATTGACAGTTTCTATAGTTTCCTTATTAATATTTCATAATAGAAGTGAACAGAAACTTATTACAATGCAACTGTTTTAGAGAATAGGAAGATAATTGCTGTAACCAAAATACTCAATGTATGGATTATCTTAACATTGGACTGGTATTATAATATGGTAAGTCAGGAGTAATTTACCAAAAAAGTCAAATACTGTTAGTAGCAAAACAGAAAAGCTACAGAACATGTCAGTCTGTCCCATGAAATAGTATATAGACTTGCAGTGGTGTCAAACCTATGGCACTACTGGTTATTGTGGTTTTTTGTTTTTGTTTGGTTTGTTTTTAAGACAAAAGCTATTAATGTAGAGTTGTGTTTTCTAAACTAAAACCTCCTCAGTATTCAGGTTTAATTGCAGTGTTGGCACTTTGCAATAGATAAATAAGTGGATTTTGAGTTACAGTTGGGTACTCAGTCTCTGAAAGGTTTGCCGTCACTGATACAGAGCAAGCTAATAGGTAATATTTTTGGTGAAGAGAATCCAGCACAAACTGCCTTTCCAGATGAGGTTAGCCATCCGGTGTTTGAGATGTCTGTTTTATGATAAAAACTTCTAAGTAGGATTGCCCCTAACTTTGTTATGTTTCATATAAAGGAACATCAGAATTTTTTGAGGCTCCTAACAGAGACGGAAGACTGGCTCTATGAAGAAGGAGAGGACCAGGCTAAACAAGCATATGTTGATAAGCTCGAAGAGTTAATGGTAGGCTCTGCTCTCCCCCTAAAAAGGGTTACTTGTGTTGTAAACTATAGCCTTGTTAAGTTTGACAGATACTGCTTTATTACATTTTATTTTAGAAAATTGGCACTCCAGTTAAAGTCCGATTTCAAGAAGCCGAGGAACGACCAAAAGTGTTGGAAGAACTGGGACAGAGACTGCAGCACTATGCCAAGATAGCTGCCGACTTTAGAAACAAGGTAGTGATATATATATATATATATATATATATATATATATATATATATATATATATTTATATTTATGTGTGTGCGTGTTGGGGGCGTAGCCTACAGTGCAGAAAGCTTAACATGTAGACCAAAGTTTTTAAACTGAATAAAAACTGTTCTAGACTTTAAAAAATACATTCATTCATTCATTCATTCATTCATTTATTTTGGTTCCAGGAATGAAACTCAGGACCTTACCCTTGCTAGGCAGGTGCTTGTGCCACTGAGCTATATCACCAGCTACATTTTCTTTCTTTGGTTTGATTTTGATTCATGGAGACAAGGTCTCACTGTCTAGTCCAGACTGGCCTTTAACTTAATATGTAGACCAGGCTGGTCTTGAACTAGTAGTGATCTTCCTGCCTCAGACTGTCAAGTGCTGAGATTATAGGTGTGTGCTACTATTCCTGGCACTAAGTATTCTTACTTAATAGAGGAAATTTTAGTGTTTGAGACTAGAAATAAATTTGAACTTAATGGAGTTTGGTCAAGTCAGATTTTCTACAAGTCTTTTTTTTTTTTTTTTTTTTTTTTAGGATGAGAAATACAACCACATTGATGAGTCTGAAATGAAAAAAGTCGAAAAGTCTGTTAATGAAGTGATGGAGTGGATGAATAATGCCATGAATGCTCAGGCGAAAAGGAATCTTGATCAGGATCCAGTTGTACGTGCTTATGAAATCAAAGCAAAAATCAAGGTGAGTGTTAATGGCTCATTTATTACTGGATTCTCTTATAGTCTTGAAGCCATTTGAGCCTTCAGTGTAGCAGTTATTCCTATAATTCTTTGCTAAGACTGGCTTAATGTTGTATTAAAAATGTAGAAGATGACCTTTTAAGTTTGTTAAATTTTATGTTCACCCATTCAGTTGAGTTGTCTGTTTTTTGTTTACCCCTTGTTGGCGGGCGGTTGTTGAGGAATCAGACATTCAGTGTACATTCAGTTTGTACATTGAATCTACAAATATGTAATGAACTATAGAACTCAGTTCATTCTCAGGAGAGAGACCAGCAGCAGTACATACGTACTTGTCATGTGGTAGGGTTACATGCTATGGGGTGGGGAGAAAGCAGAACAAAGGGGGAGAAAATGGTGAACTGTGGAGCTGACCCAGGTTGGTGTTCTCCTAGGGAAGGTCTTGCTGAGGGTGATACCTGAGGGAAGCTGGGGAGAAAAGCAGATGGTCTTTGGAGAATCCTCAAATGTTAAGAAAGCTAAGGGGATATGGGCTTTTAAAGCCACAGGCTGTGAATGTGAGTTCTGCTCTTTTGCCTCACTAGTTGTCCTTATTTTGAAGTTACTTAACTTCTCTGAACCATTTACTTCTTGATGAGAATCAGCTCTGTAAAATAGTTAAGTAAAATAATACAGGAAGTCCCCAAGTTATGAACATTCAAATTGTGAATTTTTACAAGGTTCATGTAAGACTCACTTTGTCAGAGTTATAAATGAGTTCACTTAGAATCGTCCTCCTGGAATCAAACTCGTTTGTAAGTAGGGGATTTACTGTACTTCTAAGTTACTTAGCAAGCCTCTGATTAATGATAAAAGAAAGTTAATTCTTGATGAGGCTTCAAACTGTGGTTTTGGGCAAGTATGAGAAAAATGGAGTTTTTTTGATGTATAATTTCAGTTGGTTGAAAAATAGCAGGTCACATATGTAGGGAAGTAGATGAAAATGAAGTGCATGGGCCTGAGTTAATCTGATGACCAATTCTGTATTCTTAGGAACTGAACAATGTTTGTGAACCTGTTGTAACACAACCCAAACCAAAAATCGAATCACCCAAACTGGAGAGAACTCCAAATGGTCCAAATGCTGATAAAAACGAAGAAGATTTAGAAGGCAAAAATAATTTCGGTGCTGAACCTCCACATCAGAATGGTGAATGTTACCCTAATGAAAAGAGTTCCGTTAATATGGACTTGGACTAGGTGATAATAAATTGGCTTGTTCCTTCAATTAATGAAATATTTTTGCCATAGTATGTGGTTCTACATAACATACTGAGACTATTTATATTTTCTTTTTTTAAGGATGTCTAGACATTTTGTGTATTATATGGAAAAAGAATAAAGCTTAAGTCTGTAGTCTTTATGATCCTAAAAGGGAAAATTGCCTTGGTAACTTTCAGATTCCTGTGGAATTGTGAATTCATACTAAGCTTCTGTGCAGTATTAACCATTTGCATCACTGAGGATGAAATTGATTTTTGTCTTTTGGAGAAACAAATTACTGCTTGTTCAAGAGGGCTGTGATTAAAACTTTAAGCATTTGTTATTGCCAAGGTAGTTTTCTTGCATTTTGCTCTCCATTTCAGCATGTGTGTGGGTGTGGATGTTTATAGACAAGACTTAAGTCTGTTTCATAAGGGCTTTCCAAAATTCTGTCCAATAGAATGATTTTGCTTTCATATTAAAAATTCAGTGAATAAGGCAAAAGCTATTCAAATGTGTTAGCAGCATGCAGAACAAAACTTTAAAATTATCTCACTGCACAGTACATTGTTATGTGAAGGTGTGAAATGGAAGAAGTGTTTATCTGTTGTAACTGATTGTGAAGATTTTATGAGCTTTAAAATAAAGTTCATTCTATGTTGTCATTTCTAAACTGTTGATCTTGCTCATGATTTGAAAATGGGATTGGGTGAAATAAAAATTATTGTAGCAGAAATGAAGTTAGGCTGAAAGGATCTAACATTGTTAGATGTTAATAATTTTAAGATACAAAGTGAATGTAATTTAAAATTTGGCCACAGGGGAGACAGTTATTAACATCTAACAGTGTTAGGTTCTTTCAGCCTTTTTCCACCTGGTGGTCAGTGTGTCTCTGGGCGTGGTTACATGTGTGAGTGTTGCTTTTGGAACCTGTACCAGGGAAATGATTAAGTATGGTCCAGCATTATACCTTTACAGCTCTGGTGAATGCTATTTTAAGAACATACTTAGAAATATTTTAACCAGTCCCATTCTGTGATGGATTAGGTGTTTGCCATTCTATATAATGGTACCATGAATCTTGTGTATCTGCGTATTATTTTCTGAGCACATATTTGAAGCACCATGGGAGGCAGGTGTGGAGCAGAGATAGTGCACGCTACAAAAGACGGGCTTGCTGCCCTCAGTCACTGCTGCTTCCATTAGGCTGATGTGTCCTCCGACAAGCATGCTCTTTTCACTGCAGCCAGGCTAAGTACAGAATAGCTACCGAGCACTTCCCACAGAGTAATCTGCCGGGCAACCCATGAGGGGGGATATGTGATTTAGGAATGTACAAGATGACACTTAGGGCTATCTATCCTCAACTGCTACTTAACTCCAGTTACATTTTAAAGCCTATATTCCTAAACCAAATAACTGGTCATTGGTATGTATGATGTATATCAACATTTAAAAATGGCCTGCATTTCATGAATTGCTTGTTTTATACATTCTCATTTATGATATTTAGATGATTATGTGAAATATTAAGGAATTTCAACTACTTGTCAGTTAAATTTCCCCACTTTATAATGTCTTTTAATTACCATTTATATTATTTAGATTTTTGTTTCTCTTCTGATACATGTTATGCTCCTGTTAATTTTTAGGCCAGGGGCCGGGGAGATGGCTCAGTGGAATAAGCGCTTCCCTGGCAAGCGCAAGAGTCTGAGTTCAATCCCCGGTTCCACAAAAAAAAATAATAATAATAATAATTTTTAGGCCAATGTGTAGTCAGTAATAGTTCACACATTGAGATGAAAGTTATAGTGTTCCAAATACAGGTGCAAGGATCATTGTGCCAGCTGTCTGTCGCTGTGACAACTCACCTGAGAAAATCCATGTAAGAGGAGAAACAATTCTTGACTCAGTTTTCCGTCTAAGGCTCTCCCCTGTCAACTTCTGGCCCATGGTGAAGGCCTCAGTGTAAAGCTGTGTAGCAAAGGAAAGCGCTTACCTCATCAGTCAGAAAGCAGCCACAGGAGGCCAGGGTCCCTATGGTGCCTTCCAGGGCATGCCCCAAAATCTGGTTTCTTTCTGCTTGTCTCCACTTCTTAAAAGTTCAGCTACCAGGGTGATGTCCAGGCCCTCAGCACATCGCCTTTTGGGGGCAATATTTAAAATCCAGTAACATAAAAACAAAAGATAACGTGTTTTTAAAAATATGGAAAGATTCTTTCCCCTTTAATCACAAAATAAAACCTGTCAGTAATGGAGGAACTATCAAATGTCTGGTCTAAATTAGTCTTCACTAAATTTTCCACATTTTCTTTTTGGAAATACTGGAAAATGAACTTGTCTGTACCACTGAGCTACATTTCAGTTACCCTCCCTGCCCTGCACTTTTTCTTTCCTTTTTTAAAAAGATTATTTGGTACAGGGTTTTGCTATACAGCTCAGATTTGTAGTGCTGCTCCTGTGTCTGCCTCCCCAGCGCTGGAATTACAAGAATGCACCAGCGCAGCGTGCAGTACTGGGCATTGAACCTGGGTCCTTGCACTTGTCAGGCAGGCGCTTAGACTGCTGAGCTATTTCCCCGGCCCTCCTTTTTTTTTTTTTTTTTTTTCAGATAAGGTCTCACTGACTTGCCTAGGTAGGACTCACTTGCCTCCTGCCTCAACCTCCCACAGTCCTGGTATAGGCATGTGGCATCAGGCTTGGTTTGTGTTACAAATTTTCTGTAGCATCATTATGTGAATGTGAATCAGTATTTCCAAAGAATGACTCACCTATTTATAGTTATCTGGAGACCTCAGAACTGCATTTTTGATGTGGGAAAAATACATTCTTATGTTGACTATGAGACATAATTGGCCTGAACAACTGAAACACCTACCTAGTGATCACCTGGAGCCCCTCAGATGTATACCAGTTTGTACAAATGCTCTGTTTAGCAAAAGGTTTTTCCTTTTTGTTTATTGGAAAAAGTTTATTAATAAAGCTGGTCATTGGACCTTTCCCAGGTAGCAGATCTTAAATGTCCAGCCAGTGTCCAAACACCCCCATCCTTACAGATCAGAAACACGCCTGGCCTCATTTTTACTTTCCTCTCTGCTTAAATACCTTCTTGGTTTCTGGGGCAACCATGATGGAATCAGATTTTTGTAAAAGAAAAAACAGCAATAGAAGTTTCAAAAAGTTTAGTAAGAGAGTTATAATTGATAAGTTGTGTATTGTGTTTTTAGTAGATACTCAAGAGTACAAGACATAGCATGATATATTGTCCAAACTGTTGGTACAAACAGTAATGGATTTCTTATATTTAACTTCACTTAAATTTTCACCTTGTAATAGCACTGCAAAAAAGTCACCATCATTTTAGTAACTGAAAGTGAATTTTTTTATTCTAGTCTGTCATGAAAAAATGTTTATGTCC
The DNA here is from genome assembly GCA_002564305.1 of Octomys mimax. Lineage (NCBI taxonomy): Eukaryota > Metazoa > Chordata > Mammalia > Rodentia > Octodontidae > Octomys > Octomys mimax. The sequence goes on along the minus strand of NDGM011231113.1, from coordinate 3,347 downwards.
AAAGACTAATTAACTTCCTTTGGGTAACTTGATTTTTATTGTCCTAATTTTTTATCAAAAAAGTCCCATATAATTAATTTTACGAACAAGTCCCTACAAAATGGATTATCAGAAGTTAGTTTCTAAAAGACCAAAGATTAAAAATAGACTTTGGCTTTATGACTTTTATAAGCAGTATTGAAGATTTTTTTTCTACATCACTACGTACAAATTTATATCCAGAGTTTTATGTTCATATTGTACTGTACATTACTTGGCTTAATATTGTTTGCTATAATATTTAATCAGACTATAAGAGAATTATATCCTGTTTTCCAGGGGAGACGGAGTCTTAATATTTGGAGAGAAGTTCCCTTTCTCAGAGTACTGTGTAGTCTGGGTACAGTGGAGCTCTCCTGGCATGCAGGATGATGAAAATTTTCCCTGAGACGTACTCCGGTTTTCTTTTTGTTAGCTTTGGGAACTTCCTAAAAGGCAACCAGTTCCAATTGGTTGTTTTTTAATTTATTAGTATGTGATTAGTGTTAGGTGATTTGGGTGACATCATTGAATGCTCTATAAGTAATTAGCTCTCTTAGTCCCTTAATGCTTTCATTTTTCTCAGAATTGTATATTGTGGGCCCCCCAGCAATTCTTGCTCTACTTATGGGCAGCTGGCAGCATGGGACAGTTAGAAGGAGCACCAGTTACAGTAGGGAAAGATGTAGTTTCATCTACATGCGTCCATACTGCTGCTGCTCACTGTGGTTTTTAGGCAGACACCCAGCTTCTCCGAATCCCCACTTCCTCATCCAAACTTGTGTGCCCTTGTGGGCCAGTCTCACATGGATTCCTCTAAGACAGGTTTCTTAGCTATAGAACTGTTGACATTTGAGACTGGGTAATTTGTTGTTGTGGGGCTTGTCTTATGCATTGTACGGTATTTTACATAACCCAGCTCTACCTACCAGATGGTATTAGCACACCCTGCCCTAGTTGTGACAAACAAAAATGTCCCTTTAGGACCACTGATCTAAAGAAAATGACTTTGAACTTCAAAATAATACATAAGAACAAAGTAGAAGCTGGGGGTTGGAGCCTAGTGTCTAGTGATGGAGGGCTTTCCTAGCACCTGTGAGGCCCTAGGTTCCATCCCCAGCACCCCTAAAAGGAAGAAGAGAGAAGCAACAAGTCTGACCAAGTTAACATCCAATTGGCTCCAAAGCCCATGATCTTCCTGATGGGAGAAAACAAAAGTTTTGAAAATGTATAGACATTGTGTTAAATAGAGTACAGGTGAAACCTCATTGGATGTGTCTCATTCATTTATATCCTGAATAGGTCGAAACTTAGAAGAGGAAACCTTGAGTTCCTGAAACTGAGCTGTCTCATGGAATATTCACAAATCCAGATGCCCAGGTCCCCTCCCAGATGAACTAAACCAGGGTGTCTTGGAGCAGATGTCGTATTATTTTTTAAATTGGCTCCTGAGATACTGCAATATGCAGCTGGTGTTGAGAATCAGTTTCTAGTTAAATAGTCAATGAAAAAATCACGTTTATTTTTTATCCCAGAACCTGGGATTGAACCCAGTGCCTTTGTTCTGAGCAACATTCCCAGCCCTTTTTTATGTTTTGTTTTGTTTTAATGAGGAAAAAAGCAATGAAACAGTTTCAAAACAGGTTAATAGGACAGTTACAATAATTAATACATTGCATATGTCTTCATCATATTCAGAGGATGAGATGCAGACATAATATCTTGTCTAAGTATTTGTCCAAACCTTTCTTCTCATTGAACTAAAAGAAAATAGCTATCTATCTATCTATCTATCTATATATTGGCTTGAAAGGCTGCACAATTTTTATTTTCTATAAGTCTCAGTTTTTCTATCTATAAAATGAGGGCAAAATAAATACTTCCTAAGGTCCTTTTATTTATTTTTAAATATTTTTTAAAGAGACTAAAAAAATAATAGGACCATTGAGTTAGCTCAGCAGACTTAAGTGCCTGCATAGGCAAGTGCAGGGACTGGGATTCAATCCCTGGTACTGCATGCTGCGCTGGCCCCACTCCTGGGCTTGCTGAGCTGGTGACAGAGTATGGGCGTGGTGGTACACTCTTTGATCCCAGTGCTGGGGAGGTTGAAAACGAGGATCACTATGAGTCCAAGCTGCATAGTGAGACCTTGTACCAAATACATATCCTATTTTGTGGATTCATATACATTTATTTTCACAACAAAATGGACCTTTATTTATGTCCCCCTTTTTTGTTTTTCTTTATTGGAGATGGATGTTCCATTGCAGTTAGAGAAGCTGTTTTTGGAGAAGTCTTTAAAGGACTTTTCCATACTTGATGCCAGTCCAAAGATTGTAGGTACTTGAATTCAGGAAAACAGCACAATGTAGTCCAATAGTCCATAATAATAGTGGGTTATCAGCACAACTGGCAGTTCTCTGAAGTTGTTGAGCCTTTTACAGCTCAGCATATTTATAGCTTTCCTTTGTATACCTCATGGTTACACTTTTCTGCTGGACGGTTAAGACCAAGTTAAAGACCTATATAACTAAAAATGTAACTTTCGCTCTCTGATAAGGTCAGTCAAATTCCCTCAGGATTTACCCTGGAACCATGTAAGCACCTTGGGGATCTTTTGTCAGTGTCAGCCATCTGGATGAGTGAGGGCCATTGCTTGACCAATTTGCTCTCTGTGAAAGCCCAAGAAATTCTTCCCTCTAGGTAACTATCCTTAGGCATACTACACATCTCGTATTTCATTGGTGTTATTGGGCTATTGAAAGTGGTTATATCTTGTCAATTCAGTTTTGGTAATGTGTACCTTTCTAGGAATCTGTCCATTTCTTCTGTGTCTTAGCTATTGATAATCTTGTGAATCTCCACTGGGTCTGTGCTAATTACCCCTTTTTCATTCCTTATTGCTTGTATTTGAATTTTTTGTTTCCTCTTTTTGATGAGGTTAGCTAGG
>NDGM011231099.1:5813-16896 GCA_002564305.1 Octomys mimax | reverse complement strand
TAATTAATTAATTAATTAATTAAAAATAAAAATGAAATTCAAGAGCAGAAAAGGATACAAAGTCAACACTCAAAAATTAATAGGATTTCTATACACAAAGAAGGAATGCACCAAGAGAGAAATTAGGGAAACCATACCGTTCACAATACTGTCCAAAAAATGAAATACTTAAGAATCTCACAAAGTAAAAATTAAACTACTCTGAGAAAAGAGAAACAAGAGGATCTCAGAAATTGGAAAGATATTCCTTGCTCCTGGATAGGAAAAACCAATATTGAGAAATGACCATACTCCCAAAACTGTTATGCAAAGTTAATACAATCCCAATTAAAATACCATTAGTAAGCCTCACAGACCTAGAGAAACATGCTTCCAATTTATCTGTAACCAGAAGAGACCAAGAATAGCAAAAGCAATTCTGGGCAATAAAGAAAAGGCAAGCGGCATCACAATTCCTTATTTACACTACAAAGCTGCTGTGATAAAATCAGCATGGTCCTGGCAAAAAAACAGACCTGAGGATCAATGGAACCAATTAGAAGATGTACAAACACACTCAGCCACCCTATCTTTGGCAATGGGGCCAAACATATTCACTGGATAAAAGACAGCATCTTTAATAAATGGTATTTGGGGGCTGGGGACATAAGTCAGCTATCTAAATGCCTGCCTAGCAACTGCAAGGTCCTGAGTTTGATCCCAGGTACCACATGCCATGCCATCCCCAGAATCCAGGCACATCATACCAGCCCCAAAATTAGGCATGGTGGCACATCCTGTAAGGCCCAATGCTGAGGAGGCTGAGACAGGAGGACCCCTATGTGTCCGAACTGTGTAGCAAGATGCTGTATCAAAAACAAAACAGTTCTGGAAAAACTGGCTTTCTATAGGCTGAAATTAGATCCATGTCTGTCACCATGCAAAAAACTACATTCAAAATAGATTAAAGATTTAAATATTAAAAGTGAAGCAAGATATTTGGGAAGAGAAAGTAGGTAGAAATCTTGAGAGACATTAGGGGTAGGCAGAGAGTTCATGAACAAAAACCAAACTGCATAGGAAATACACAAAGAATCAACAATTGGGATCTCATCTTTTTGAGAAGTTTCTGCAAGTCAAAAGAAATCAGCAATAGAGTAAAAAGAAAACTCATGAATTGGGAAAAAAGTTATAGCCCATTGTTGCTCAGACAAAGGAGAACATAGAATTAAAACTTAGGCCACCCAAATTCATAGACCCAATCCAAAAATGGGTGTCTGAAATGAATACATCTCTCTCAGATAAAGGAATATGAATAGCAAATACCTACATGAAAAAATGTTCAACACCATTGGTCATTCAAGAGATGCAAATGAAAAGAATACTGAGATTATATCTTATCCCAGAAAGAATGGTTATCATCTAGGAGTCAACCAATAACCAATTCTGTGCAGAAAAAGGAATCCTTCTCTACTGTTGGTGGGAGCACAGAATGGCACAACCGCTATGGAAATCAGTGTGGAGTTTCCTCAGAAAGCTAGGTTTGGAGGTCTCATTCAGCCCAGCTATTCTTCTCCTGGGTATTTTTCCAGAACTGAAAATATCATACCACAGTGATACATGTGCACCCATGTTTACAGCAGTGTGCAACCTGCCTTAGCTAAAATCTTGGAAAATAACCCAAACGGCACATCAACTGAAGAATAGACTTTAAAAAGTGGTATTTTTACACAATGGAGTATTACGCAGGTATAAAAAAGATACATTTGAGGCCTTTCTCAGTAAATGGATGCAACTAGAGACCATACTTGTAAGTGGAATAAATTAGACCTGCATATGTAAGCATCATATTGTCTTGCTATGTAAGAACCTGAAAGAGTGAACAAAATCTGAAAGGGACAAAGGGAAGGAAAAACTGGGATGAGGAAAAAGAGAGAAGGTGGGGAGGAGATACACTTATGTGCGTATGGCAGGTGGACTAGCTAATTAATTGTACTGCTCATTCTGCTGGTCTACAGAGAGGAGCAGTTGATACTTAACATTTTCTTTCTTTCGTTTTCTTTTCTTTTTTTTTTTTTTTTTTTCGCAGAATCGGGAATTGAACTCAGGCCATTGCACTTGCCAGGGAAGCATTTATTCCACTGAGCCATCTCCCCGGCCCCCAACATTTTCTTTCTTATTCTTTAATTTCATATATGTAAAATTTTTTCCTTTCTTTTTAAATCAATTTTGCATGCTTATTTTGGTAATCTGAACAACTAATTTGAAGACATTATGCAATAAGGCAAGCGCTGTTGAATCCTATTGATTTGTTTGATGAAGTTTTGTATCATTTCTAATGTTTTTGTTTTTTACTGTTTTTTAGTCTTTTTAGATTAGTAATAAAAAACAATGGTTACTATTCAGCCAAATTTTACTGACTTCAGGAATAACAGAAACTTAGTAAAATTTCAATAAAATCCTTGGTATAATTGGTGAAAGATTTTAAAAGGATCAGGGTTTAGAAAAAACATTTTTCTACTTCCAGTGATGCCCTCTTCATATATGTCAGCAGTTAAAACTGAGCATCAAGGAGCGTAACAGACTTGGGCCTGGCATGGTGATGCCACCTGGAATCCTAAGTGGGCCACACAGCTGTTTACAATAAATTAAATAAGTAAATATCTATCTATCATTCTATCTATCTATCTATATCTCCATCTATACTGAATTACGGTTAAAATTTTTCACAAACACTATATAATGTATTCCATCATACTGCTATAAGTTTTATATTACTTAAAATATTTTACTATCATTTTAAAATATTTTACAATGTGTATATTAATATATACATATAAATAATAAACATACACATGAGAATATGCAATCAAGCTTTAAAAAAAAAACCTTGTGAAATATAGCTACAGAACCCTGCAGAGTCCTTGTCTTAGACATTATCTGTTAACACATTTGGGTTTAGGCCCAAATAGACAACTCACGTTTGCCTTTTGACCCTACCATCACTGGAGCTTTCTTTAGCATCGCCTGACCTGCCGCTGCACGCCATTTCTACAGATACCACTGCAGTCTAGGACTTTATCCACCAAAACTCCGAGCACATTCTCAGAAACAGTTGCAAAATGTTACTCCCACCATTGATTTTGAAGGCAGGTTAGGTGACTACTGCTGACAACACTGGATTTCTGGTGCTCAGAATATAAATATTTGTTTATGATTGGGTACAGACGTGAGGAACATTGGGGCACAGTGCTTTGTGCCTTCTTGCAGTCACATGCAGTTACTGTACAACCTACTGATGCTGCCGTTCTTCTTTTGGAGGCTTGGTCTTCACCCTTGAGCTTAACTATTATTTCATTATTTTTTTATTTCTAATATTTTATGTATTTGGTACAGGTTCTTACTCCCAGCGCCAAGTCGTAGTGATCCTCCTGTTTCAGCCTCCCCGTTGCTGGGATTACACAAATGCACCGCCATGCCCGGCCTTGCTGGCTGGCTTGGCACATCCAGGATGGGGCCAGCACATGCAGTACGGGGACTGACCTCTGGTACTTTACTGTTATTTTAAATTTTATGCTGAAATAACTTTGCCTCTTATACTTCTTCATAGTATACCGGCTTAAGACTTGAAGTGAGATGTTCCTCAAGTACAGTATCATATTTAAAACACACACAAAGTACAAATAGAGCAAGTCCACAACTTAGGGCAATTGAGTTGTCAACTTTCATTGATACAAAAGGCCTCAAACTGGGACATTTGTAGAGGTGAACAAACACAGAAGTGGCTCGCGCTTGCCTGGCACTGCCACCACTGGCTGCTGTGTGCTCACTGTGTACAGTGTACAGAGCTACAGTGTACAGTGTACAGTGGGGAACAGAGCACAGAATGCACGAGGAGAAGCAGTGGTGATGCCTTCACAATACAGCTGATTTGTTTTTTTAAAACCAGAACTGAAAAGAATGTTTCTAATACCAAGATTAAAACCTTGCTAAGAGGGCCAGGGAGATAGCTCAGTGGAATAAGCACTTCCCTGGCAAGCTCAAAAGCCTGACTTTAATCCTCGGTTCCGCCAAAAAATAAAAAAAATAAAACCTTGCCAAATTAATTTTGGGAAGTGTTTTCAAAGCATTCCAGGAAGGGGACATTGTTCAGAATTTGAGGTTTCAGCGGCCAGTGTACAGTTTTAGGAAACATTAATACTTGCCCTTTGAAGCAAGGGAAAATTTAAACAAAAAATACTTAAACACAAGTTCTTTCACCTTGGATATTTTTTGCTCCAAGCACAACATTATGTAGTAACACAGCCTTGGGCCTCTTCCTGCTTGGAAGATGGTATCCTTTATCACCTCCTAATCATCCAAACAACAAGAACATAAAGATAGAGGCTGGGCCCAAGAAAATTCCTGAACTCAGGCCTACGGGGAGTCAGAACAAAAAAGCTCTCGCTTGAACACAATGCAAGAGAGGGAAAAGGTGTTTCATTAGGGTTAGGGCAGGCCCATTAAAATACTGTACAGCTTGAGCAGTAAAACTTTGAGGTTACTGAATCTTTTTTATTTCTCTCAATTTATAAAAGTATTATCTATTCTTGGTTTAAAAAATAATTAGGAAAATACAAATACAGAACCATGAATCTAAGCATCTAGCACTTGGATGGTCCAATATCATTTAAAATAGTGTGTCTCTAATGGAACTTTTATCTTTCCATATCCCCTTCCTCCTGTCATCACACCACTTAGCAAATAAAACCAGCTTATGCTGTTACCTCACTGTAGACTCCTCAATATAAATGATTCATCCCTATATTCCTTATCCTCAGCCAGCCAATCTGAGAACCTGAAACTTTAGTTCACAATCACTATGTGTGTTTGTTTTCACAACTTCTGTTTTCTTTCTTCAAAATCACTTGACATTAGTAGAATCTTGACAACAGCTACAGTAAAGATAGTTCATTAATGCTGACTTGCTTCCTCAGATCAGTCATACTTTTTCCTATTATGTTATAATACTATTTTATGGCACGCTTCTGTTTCCTTCTAAAAGACAGACAGTGGGTTTATGTTCTAATACTATGAAAACTGAAAACTCTAACAAGATATGCCTGAATGTAATCACGAGTCGCAAAATAATTTTTAGGGATTGCTTCCTTCACTAATTGGGGTTTTACCTCAATTGGTCTACTATTATTCATTTTCATGGCACTTCTAATTTAGTGGTCTCATCTCTACACAAACTTCATCTTCATAAATTCTCCAAGGTTAATCCATCCTTCTTTGCAATTTTACTTCATTGCATGCAAGGTACCTTGCACTCAACTTCAGCAAAAATGAGATGTAACATAGTAATTCATTTTGGTCAGCTTTACCTAGAACATCTAGAACAGAGCTTTTAGCTAGTGGAAAGATACATCCACTACTATGTATCCTTCAAGCCCAAATAAAAAGGGGTAAAGTTTATAGGTACTGTAGCTTACTTAGTCTATTCAGTCAATAAAATGGAGTTAAAAAAAATCTTCAGGGAGAGACAACCACGCATGTTTCTGAAGACCTTCTTACCTATCAATACTAGTGCAGGCTGTACTGCTCACTGGAAAGGCTCTTGTGCAGAGCCACACCCTGCATTCCTCATATACTTTTGCTAGCACTGAATCGCCCACCATCTTCCAGTTCTAGCCCCCGGCTAAAGGGAAGGGGACAGGAAGTATGCGAGGGAGAACACCTAGAAGAAGCTCTCTCTATTCCTCTCAGGTATTCCTTACTTCATCACACTCAGTCAAGTATTACTTGGCTTTTCTTTCAATCTGGTTTCATGTTTGAATGCTCTTTCTGGCATAAGACATTTCTCCATGCTAACATTTGCAATGAAATTTTCTATCACTTTACATTTTTTATCATTTTCCTGGAGACCTAGGAAATTTTCTGATGATTATGTTTAGAGTGGTACATAATGTGAAAAATGCATCATCTTATTATGCTGAGGTAAAGAAAACCAACTGCAAGTCAGAGCTGAAAAGCAAACCCTTAGAAGACAGGCAATAGAACACCCAGCTGTAAGAATAAAGGTTCATCTTGGGAACATGGCAGAGAAAAACATTTCAGTTGGTAGATAAGAAGAGTTTAAGAAATCTAATATTTGTACAACTCAGACTTCAGGAGATCACAAATTCATGGAAGATCAGAATAAGCTTAAGAGGTAGGCTTTGGTTTTTTTATAACAAATATTCAGGTAGTATGACTTAAAAGCCTACAACCTTCACCAGACAGGCTCAGCAGCTTACCTCAAGAGCAGTGACATCATGCATCATTTGTGTCAGGCACGATGCCAAGTCACACGTGTTTGTACTCTATGCAGCAAACACACAATCATCCCCAGTTTACATATGACCACTCCATTTAAAATTGAAAACACCTTTCCGTAAACCGCTATCCCACATTTGCTATCTCCATATCTTGCCTTTTTTCCCTTCAGCATTTATTCTTTTCTGAAACGCTCTATTTCTGTAAATATCTGATTTAATGTTCTATCCCTTCAGAAAATTAAACTCCACAGTAGCAGAGATTTTGTTTTGCTTATGACTGTTTCTCCCTGAGCTCAGTGGTTGGCTAGCACATCAAAGGGATTCAGTAAATATCCACATAGCAAAAATTCGAGAATGGATAGGTAAGAATACATATGTCAAGAGAAAACTAAAATTGAAAATTATAATGTGTTATATGCTTAATGGTAATAAGCTCATGAGAATTTCTCCCTTTGTTAAATATAATAATAAAATGGAAAAGTAAAATGTTCAATGTAAGTTACCTAATATAATAATACTTCTGACCACAAGCCTTTAAACATTGTAGTAATAAATTTAAAGTATGGTAGAGACTTTGACCCTAGAAGAGCTCAAAATTCGCTTCCCTTTATTCCACTCCCCAGAATCCTGACGAGATGATGCTAAGGAGCGTGAGTGAGCCAAACTGTGTATGAGGTGTGGTTTGCCAAGTATGTGGTGAAAAGAAGAGTTGTGCTTTTTGCTTTATACCAGTATCGTGAATTAAATCCAGGGCTTCCTGCATTTGGGCCACAATTTAGGGGATGAGCTACCTCACTAGCTCTTTTTTAAAATTTTGAGACAAGATCTTGTTGCCTAGGCTACACCTGAACTGGTGATTGTCCCTGAATGGGCGATTCTTCCTCCTAACTGCTGGGATTCCAGTTATATGCCATCATGCTTGGTTCAAATGTTCTTAAGACCTTCAGGAGAGGGCCTGCAATCTTTTGGCAATCCTTTCTGCATTTACTCTCATCTACACCAGATTAAAAAAAAAAAAAAAAAATTCTGCCTCCTTGCTTGTACAGGCTACTCTAGAATTAAGATAGGAAAAGGAAAAAGTGGCCAGGGGTAGCCAGCTTGCATCTAGGCTAGAAAAAAATGCATGCTCATCAGGATCAAGCTACATCAGAGTTATGGTAAAGAAGCTAGGAGACAGCCCCAATATGCAAAGGATCAAGAAGGTGTTAGCAGCTCTGGCCTAATAAATGTGGAACTGGGCTCTTACTTATGAACTGCTTGCGAATACAGTTAAAAAATTACTTTTAAGATCTTTCTTATCTGTCAGCATAATGGGATCCTAAACAGTGTTACCTGGTAACCATACAACTTTTTATAATAAATAATCAATAAATTATCTTTCAAGGGGAGAGTATAAAAGAGTTTTGAATAAAATATGAAGCAGTGAGCTGTTTTACCTGGAACGATCCGAGAATATCCTTTAAAGGCTCTTCATAAAACTCATCTCTTCCAAAGAACAGCAGCAACTCAAAGAAACTCCTAGAAGGAAGAAATGATGACTTTAATTGCTTCTGAGTTTTTGTTCTAGTGTTAGGTGACAATGGCTACTTAATATCAAATAATTTGTCTTAAGATATATAGTGGTTTTTTTTTTTGTTTGTCTTATGGCTGGTTCAGCCCATCCTGGGGTGGGGTTGGCACAGCATGTGGCGCTGGAGATCAAACTGTAGTCCTCGTGTGCTTGCCTAAGCAGGTGCTTTAGACTGCTGAGTTATCTCACTGGCCCTTAAGATATATAGTTTTCAAAAACTCTTATCACTTAAAATTCATATTATCAGTAAAATTTTAAAAAGAAATATTTTTAAGAAATAACACAAAAACACTGATGTTACTATAGGGTGAAACAATTATGTTACCTAGGCCCATCAATATCCAGGAGGCACTACATAAAATTTAAAGATATACAACATGGTGGCTGTACATGGAAGGATGATATAAAATGAACAAAGTACAGTTTTATCTAGGAGCAATGGGCCACACAGCAAATTAAAAATCCTTTTCTTTTCAAGATATAAAAAATGAATAAAATTGAAACAAAAACATCTAGATGATAAGCTAGAGAAAATCCCCATGAGCTCTCAGTTTGTGTTTGTATTTGAGCACATATCACCAAGTATATCTAATAAATGATTTTACTTCCTCAGTCTTGGTGCACCTTGCTTATCTCATTCATTCATAAAAGGACTCATCAAATTACTCCTGTTTAAATAATTTACTAAATAGTTAACATAAACAAAGTAAAATATTCATTACTAAAAATAGTTAACATGCTTTTAATAATTTATGACTTCATTAAGAAAGGAATATGAACTATTTCATAATAATGAGCATACCAAATTATAAAATTAGTTTAAAAAATTTTTAGCAATACTAAAATGCAAATGATGCAAAACTCTAAAATTCAACTAAGAATACCTAGGGTTGTACTTTTATAAATGGTTATTAATCAAATCATGAATAAAGACAAATTTTATTATTGTTGTTATTTAGTTTCTGAGACAGGATCTCACTGTTTTTTTTTTTTTTTTGCGGAACCAGGGATTGAACTCAGGCCCTTGGCAAGTACTTATTCTACTTAGCTATCTCCCTGGCCCCTCACTATGTATTTCAGACTGGCCTTGAACTCACTTTGTAGCCCAGGCTAGCCCTGAACTCACAGAAATCCTCCTGCCTCAGCTCCCCACATGTTGGGGATTATAGGGATGTGCCACTACACCCAGCTTAGACTGATATACCTATGAGAAAATACAGACATAATTATGAGACTACTGGTGTTTTTAATACTATATAAAAAATACTTAACCCAATTAAAAGCAAAATGACACAGAGAAAAAAACTTTTGCTCACTTTCCTTAATTAACCTTCCACAAGGAATCTCTCTTTATTTTACTTTATTTTATTTGGTACTGGGAATTAAACTCAGGACCGCATGCTTGAAAGGCAGGCACTGACTGTGTCACTGCACTATAAAAAGCCAGCCGTGTAGCAAAAAATTGGGAAAGACTATTTTACAGAAAATGCAAATGGATTTTTAAAATATAAAAGACAGACTACCTTACTCATAATTTAGAAAACACTATGAGGTGAAAAGCCATTTTTCCTATATTTGTAAATACGTGATATACCCTGTGATACCTCTGGTATACAGCAACAGGCTATGATACCTTGTTGAGGGAATGTACAGGACTGTAGCTCATTTAAGACAATGCATTAATAGTCATTAAAATTTAAAATGCACACATACCATCTGAACTAGCAGTCCAATTTGCAAGAATCTCAACCTCTAAACACACACATTGAAGTCCAGACAAATACAGATATACAGTACACAGGAAACAAATTTTCGTAGCAAAAGATGAAACCTCCCTAAATTTACTACAGATGACAGAATAAATTAATTGCCTATAGTCATATAATGAAATATAGTACAACTATTAATAAGAATAACAGAATAGTTACAGCCATATGACTAAAAGAAAAAAACCCAAGACACACTGCTAAGCAGAAATACAGACATATATTTATCCATCATTTCACTTTCTATGGTCAACTGCAGCCCAAAAATATTAAATGCAAAATTCCAGAGATTAAACAGAAGTTTTAAAGGGGGCAGCTTTAGAACAGCGCGATGAAACCGAACACCACCTGCGTGTGCCGCCTGCCTTCTCCTCATGTCGAGACAACCGTCTAGACGCTGCGATGCTTTGTGCTGAAGGGTACTTAAAGTGGCCTGTAGCACAGAAGTGGTGATATAGAGGAGATGCAGGGGCAGAAGGGATAACTCTCACTGTGTAACAGTGCTGCAGGGTGAGTAAAAACAGCTGCATGCGTAACGGTAGGCATGTCCACCTCGGAATGTGGCCCTCGTGGGTGAAGGAATTGGGGACAAGTCATACCCACACCTGCACATACAGGCTATATACTGTCAGACAGCTTCAGGGATATACAGACAAGTTGGTAAAATCAGCTGCCTCTGCACAGGATAAACATGACTTAAGTAAAAGGCAAAGTAATCTTTAACTATTAACTCTTTTGTAATCATTTTACTATTCATCAATATGTTTGAAAAAAAGTCCCATTACATGTACCTCCAGAAACTTTACCATCCCTATTAACAAAGCACTAATAATTCATATCCATTTAATCTTTAAACTTCTTTAGTAGACCTGTTTCCACTCTTGTCATTCCACACTTACTAAAATCCAAGTTCAACATAGCTGTCATTTTTATCTTTGTAAAACATAAAAATTATCCCACTGCTTGTAGACTTTACAACTGTTCTGACTGTACTATCTCAGGCATAGAGCTTCAGATGACACGTTCATTTTGTATGGATAATACATTGTTTTAAAAACATTTAACTGTTAGTATTTTAAAACTGTGATACAGTACTTCTAGGTTTTTTAGTGCTTTTGCAAAATAAGAAAGCTGATAACACAAGTCTGGTATTTCTACCTGATAAAATAAGCTGAGCAGTTAGTGCGTTTAAATAGGTTATGGACTCTTCCCTTCCACTTTGGCAGTCTCCATCAATAGGCAGATACACTGCCTATCTAACTATGTATCACTTATATTTCCTTCCTATCCTATTTAGGCATTTGAGACTATAGATCTACATTAAAAATGACAATTTTTATTATCTTTTTTTTAATTTATTTAATTTTTATTTATTTATTTATTTTTACATTTATTTAGAGTGTGTATGTGTGTGTGTGTGTGTGTGTGTGTGGCCAGCTCAGCCCAACAGGGGGCGGGGCTGGCTGGCA
>NDGM011231089.1:9010-37207 GCA_002564305.1 Octomys mimax | reverse complement strand
CAGTGAAATCCCCTCAGGGTATATCCTGAGATCCTGTACCTCAGATTGTAGAATCTTTGTCAGATATTGGACAGAAAGGATGTTGTTTCTATCATGGAGACTGGTGTGCCTTCTTGGCTCCTCATATGACTTCTTTTCTCCCTGCGACATGGGAGTAGAGAAATGTCAGGCTTTTCTCAGGGAGCAATAGAAATGCACTTGGCAGAGTCCAGGCCTAAAAAATCCTGTGTTTCACAGATTCCCAGCACATAGGTTATAAAATGGTCCACAGGGGTCAAAGGCACTAATTAAGCAGTTCCTCCAAATAAATATAAAATGATAAATAAGTACATAAACAATTCTCTGTAATTTACAAACCAAATTTTAGACAATATAATTTTTACTCAGATTATTAAAAAATTAAAATGCTACCTAGCACTGACAGTGAATTCTGGTAACAAATCTGACCTCAATACAAATCAGGTTATATAATTTGATGCAACATTTTTCAGGGACTATTTTCACATTGTTTGTAAGCTTTAAACTTATTTTACTGATGTTTTCCACTGGTAGGAACATTTTCTTTGGATAAAATTTTTTCAAGAATTCAAAGATCTACAGGTATTACAAAACGAAAGCAAAAACAGAAAAAGGGAACAGTTTGAACTATTGCATGAGAAAGGACTGGTTAAGTAAACTTTGATGCATGGATCGAATTATTAAGCAGTGATTATAAGAAAGATACAAAGCTGCCTGCTCCAATGTACAAAGAAGCACTAGGCACACTGTTCAATTAACACAACTACAAATGGGGTGGAAATACATGTTTTATTTTTCACTGTTTTATATTGACACATTATTGTACATATTTGTGGAGTACAACATGATATTTTGATACTTTTATACATTATATAATAGTATCTACACAAATCTTGTCATATGTAAAATCATGGATTATTGGAGGACATTATGCATGTGTTTTATTCTTATACTGCAGAAAGCAGTTTTGAAAGGTCATAAAATAAACTATTAAATGTTTAGGAAACAAGGGTGGGGTAAGTGGCATACATTTTTAGACCTTTAAAACATAAATTTTGCCCTTTTAATCATGATCAGGCATCTAATTTTTACTTAAAAATTCATTCCTATTACATGGATAGTAAGGTGATCTGGAAGAACTGATTTAACTTGCTCTCTTTCACACAGAAAAAGTATACTCTGGAGAGAGCCATCGCCCAATCTGAACTCAAACATTAACTCTACCACCTCCTTGCCACATAACCCTGTTTCCTCTTGACAATGATATATTCTTCTATAGATTGTTGTTAGGATGAAATGAGAACAATATATGCTAATTGTTTATCATAATGTCCAGCTCATAGTAAATGCTTAATGCAAAACTATCATCATTACTGTTGTGATTAACATGATTTTTCTCATTAACTCAGTTCCATAATCAGGTCTCCTATTCCTGGAAAGCAGGGAGTCTGACCCCAGGCAGCAAAGAGAGATGATCAATAAAGTGCCCGGGGCCTCTGTCCCATGAGGGTCACACAATATCTCTCATCTTGCCCTGTAGTTTGCATTGTCAAAGCATTGAACAGTCATATTTTTTGGTTTAGATGTTTTATTTGAGACCCTCCTGGGCAAACTTCAGTTTTATCTGTGAGAAAACAAAGCCCAGCAAGAAAAAAAAGACTTGAACTCATGGAAAGAGCCAACTGACATTCAACCATGTGCATCTTAGAGACTTGTTTCTGACTGAGTCTCACTATTGCCCTGTGCCAAATCCTTTCTTTGGGCTCTATTTCCTCCTTGAATGGATTATGAAATTGGACCATACTGCTTTGAGCACTGATTTTTCTGATATTCTAACTGTATTTCTACTTCATACCATGCTCCCAGGGCCAGGGTAAGACCACTTGGAAAGAGTGTGGGGTGAGGTGGAGGGAAGCAAATAGGGTAAGTTTCCAAATGAGGACTCAGGTTGCATCTGGGCAACTTTAACTTCTCTTTCTTTAGAGGTGAGATATATTCACTTATTCACCAATTGATTGATTCATTTATTCATTAATTCAGTGCTATTTGATTGGTATCTACTATATCCCAGTTTGCATAGGAATAGTGTGTGAGGTAACGCTTGAATATGAGATTAGGTTCAAGTGTTGTCTCTGCCTCACAGTGACCATATGAGGATGTGCAGTCACTTATTTTCTCAGATTCAGGCTCCTAATCTGTAAAATGTAGATAAACACCCATTCATTGTACAGTGAGTGGCAGTTTGCTGAGATGTAGAAAATTGTGTTTTTGGTATAGTGCCAAGGACATAGTAGGTGCCTTAAAAAAACATGCTTTAGGGCTGGGGAGATAGCTCGGTGGTCTAAGCACCTGCCTGGCAAGTGCAAGGACCCAGGTTCCAAATCTGGTACCACATGCCATGTCAGCCCCGCACTGAGCTGAGCTGGCCACTTAAACCAGGCATGATGGCACATGCCTGTAATCCCAGTACTGGGGAGGCTGAGACAAGAGGATTACTATGAGTCTGAGCTATGTAGTGAGACCCTGTACCAAATACATAAAAGATTTAAAAATATATATTTATAGGAAAGAGCATAATCATGAGGCTGAATACTGTCTTAGCCATTCACTAGTCATTTGATCATTAAAAAAATGACTAGACCTTCTACAGCTAACTTTCTTCATGAAAATAGTAAATAATAATAGAAATTTGGGGGAGAAACATGAGGACTAAAGAAAATGTGGTCAGGGCTGGGGAAATGGCTCAGTAGAATAAACATTGCCTGGCAAGCATAAAGGCCTGAGTTCAATCCACAGTTCTGCCAAAAAAATAAAGAAAGAAAGAAAAGAAAAGAAAGAAAGAACATGTGGTCAAGGGAATTATGAGAATAAAATGGATGCTTTTTTTGTAGAGTACTTAACATAGAGTTTGGCATATAAGCAGATTCTCATCAGGCAACAGCTCATGGTCCTAGCACTGAACTTCTCTCTTTCTTACAGAGATGAGCTGAAGGTATGGCATAAGTCTATTTTTGGCCTGTGCAAGTCTAACATAAAAATACAATCTTGCTCCTTGTCAGCACTTCTGCACTTTTATTTATTGTTCCTGCCAATCCTTGGACCTCTCTGTGTGGGAATCGCTTCATTATTGATAATCCTGGGAAGTAGTATTTTAAAATTTTATGATATATACTTTGTGCTATCTGAACCACCATGTATTATCTGGCCTTACCAGTGAAGGAGGAATTATAGCAAGACTAAGGGGTCCTTTTGGGATGAATAATTCATTCCATTTTCAAAATGTCAATTATGTTAAATTATGTTCCTGATATTAGCTGCTGAACAATAGGGTACCAAAGTATAAACATGAAAAGAAAACAAAGCTGCTACTTTGGCATATCCACAATAATATTTGAAAACTTGGAGGTATAACTCTAAAACTCTAACTTTAATTACAAAAATATTATAAATAATTTTTTTCTGCTTCAATTTTTTCCCCTTCTATCCAAGAGCTAAAGGTTCTGTTTTGATCCTTTTTAAAAAAAATTGTAGAAAAAATAATTTACATAAAACTCTTTGCAATCTCTCCCTCTCCCTCTCCTTCTCCATCTCCCTTTCCCTCTCTCTTTCCTTCTTCTTCTCCCTCTCTCTCTGTCTCTGTCTCTCTCCATTTTATACAAGCTTATTCCTCCAAAGAATAATAATGATTTGCTAACATTTCTTATCCTTTCCCCTTCATAGTACTAAAAAGATAATGTATCTTTTACATAAGAAATGTTTGTGTTTCCACTGCAAAGGCACAGAACAACAAGCTTGTTACAACTTTTTTTGTTGTTGCAACTCTTAATAACATTGTTTTCTTAAACATCATACTATTGTATCATCACTGTTCTTTCTCTTCCTACTCCAGTGTATCTCCATTGCAGCTGAGGCTTCTCCTCTTAGTGTAAAGCACACCTGGAAAATCATCTTTTGGTTTATCATTCTTTATTTTCTCACTGTCCTCAAGGTCTGTTAATCCTTTACAGCTTCATCTCTGTCATCCTTGACTTTATTGCCCTATTCTTTAGCCTCTCAAAGCTGCCTCTTTGGGTTTTCCCCCAGGTACCAGCCTTCTGACTGTCTGCTAAAGGTTTGCTGGTGTATATTTTTCTTTTGAGAAAATCTTTCCTTTGAGTTTGGGGAAATGAGGAGGCTGGCCAAGAGCCAAAGCTCACAGAAAAGTAAGTGAGCTCTGAATTAGGGAAGAGAGTATAGTCTTTCAGGCAAATGGGTCCATTCAAGAGAAATAGTTAAGCAAGTTGGAACTAGAATGGGTGGAATCATGGGATAGATTTGGGAACTGAAAAAAAGGAAGAATCATGAAACATTGCTGTGTTTGATTTGATAAGAACGAAGGAGTGGACAGTGCTGCTGTTTTCCAAGCTGGTGTGATTCTATAGGCATGAAAATGTCAAAAGCAAAGTAGTTGGGGAAAATGTGTCAAAGTCCAAGAGGTGGACTACAGCCATGAATAATGTAATTGTGCAGATCCAAGGACAAATATCTAGTAGGGTAAAACTAAGTTTTGAATGAAATCTGAATGGAAAGATAAATTTGAGAATCATAAAAAATAAGTGATAGACTTGGCAATGATGGGAGTAGGTAAGGACACTGAAAGCAGCCCTGAAGAAGGAAAGGAGAGTAACTGTGATCTATCCTTGAAAAACTCCATCATTGAAAAGTTGTATGGAAGAGGAGGAGCTTGAAGAGGAAACTTAGGAGAGCTAGTCAGTATGGTAGGAAGAAACCAGGAGAAAGATCACTAGTGGTCCCAAGCGAAGAGAATGTTGAGGAGGTGAGAACAAGTCTGTCAAATACAGGTGCTTTTTATCTTATAATAGGGTTATGCCCAGATAAACCCATTGTAAGTTGACAATATGAGAGGTCAGGAATGCATGTCTCTTTAGCCTACTGACTATAAATTAATAACACAGCACATTGTTGAGCATCCATTTGCCCTCAGAGTACATGGTTGACTGGGAGTTGTAGTTTATTGCTGCCATTGTCCAGCATAGGGGAAGAGAGCAACATAATGCATGTCTATATCCTGGAAAAGATGAAAATTGGAAGTAATTTCTAGTGAATGTGTGCATCACTTTCATACCATTGTACAATTTCACAAATAGTCAAGCCATCATAAGTCAGAAACTATCTGTAGCTCTGAGAGGTTAAAGATGACAAAGAGCAGAACACTGCTTACTTGTTTCAAGAAAATAGAACAAGATCTCCTGAAATAGAGGTGAGTTCTAAAGCACTCACAGTTCCTTAAAGGTGAAAGTGAAATATTATTATACAGAAGCCTGAGTTGCTTTTGTGCCAAGCTCAGTCTAGGAGGCATCTGCCGGGCTTCTCTTTGAGGGTGGGTTCCATAGCATCTTCTGCCCCATCTGCCTTCTTGCAGAACCCCTGTTTTCTAGGCCCTCATCTCTTTGAGACTCAGATAGGACCAAGTTAAGGCTGCTGTTGACTCTGGTCTCAGACTTTCCCAAGGAACATTGTTCTGAGTTGCTTTCGGAAAAAAATTGACTTAGCTAACAAAGGAAGAGCAGATGATGAGGACTCACATGATATTGTTATACACCTGTCTTTTAGACTGAGCTCTGTGGTGTCCACAGTGAGGCAATGAAGCTAAAAGAATTATTTTTATTAGACAATCACCCAGAACATGAGCAGTGCTTCACAGGAGTTTAGAGTAAAACAGAATATCAATTTAAATAGAGAGGCGTGACCCTAACTCTGCTACGTTTAGCAGCCCCTAGCCACATTACTGCAATTGGTGAGTGGTATATACTTAAATAATATATGAAAGCTGATATTTAAAGCTAAAGTGAAATTACAGTGTGTATAAAACTCTGTGTGTCTGATTTAATGTAATGTCTTTGAGATTCATCCATGTATATAGAAGATGGATGTATAGCATTCTTATTTTATGAACAAACCACAATATACCTATTCTCCTGTTAATGGGCATTTGAGTTTAGAGAGAGTCGGCTCCAGAGGAGCTACATTTATGATCTCAGGGAAGCTTATGGGAATTCTAGTGAGAAAATTCCAATTTAAATGGTATTTAGAGAGAAAATGCCACTTCCAGTGCAGACCACAGTAAGAATAGACTCATACATCTCTGCAGTTATGGGTAGGCAAGAAGATCCTTAGTCCAATCTGAGCAATGGCTGACCAGAACAGAGACCACAAACCAGAGTCCAACCCAGGTTTTATTAATTTGTGAAGAGGAGAGTAGCTTGGGGTTGAGTGATTGTGAGAATGGTGGGAAGTATGTGAGTGATATGAGCTGGACCAGGTAGGAGACACAGAAACACCTCTGTAGTATGCAGACAGGAATGCAGAAAAAGTACTGGGTTCCAGTAACAGGCAGCCTCTAAGTCTGGAGGAATCTGCATAACACAGTTTGGGGAAGTCTCTTGAAATCTGGTCAGATCCCCTGTACTCATGCCTGGCCCCCTCTACCCTGAGACCTCACGGGGGCTCTCAGTCTCAGTGGACAGTGCAGCCTACCCCATGCTTAACAGTAGGAAGTTATAGGTGGAGCATCACTCACCTATGCCATCACTTCAAAGGCTAAACATCAGTGCTTCAGATAGACCCATTTGCATTGCTTAGAGTCAATTGAGGGACTAAAGTATTATCCCAGCTAGCTCTGTACATATCAATACATGGAATTAGGGCCAGGTTTAGCCAACAATGAGACAAATGGTCTTCTTTTAATGAGAGCTGTCCAGGTGGACTTTCACATGAGTTGTTCCTGATTTGGGGTTATTATGAACAAAAGCACTATGAGCCTTTTTGTATGTATCTTTTGGTGGATCTATTCTATTTTTTTTTTTTTTTGAGCTGGCTTTTTGCTGATACCTATTAAATCTATTGATTTTGATATGCTTATTTAGAATTTGGCTATCTTACTGAATTCTAATAGATCTTCAGTTCATTTTCTTGGAACATTCATCAGATAGAAAGCTTTTAGCCTCAAGTAACAGAAAAACTAACTCAAAGCGCAAAGAATATATATTTATCCCCATAACTGCAGAGTTCAGCATTGGTCTAGTTTCAGGCAAAATGTGATCCAGAAGGCAGGATGTCATCTAGACCCATCTTCATTCTATGGGTTTCTCTTAGCTTTACCCTCCTTTGTGTGCTTCCTTCACTTTCCTTTTCACAGGAGCAACAATCGCCACAGCAGTTCTCTCACAGGTGCAATGGTTGCTACAGCAGTTCCAGAACTCACATCTTTACCATACCATCCAGAGGAAAGGTACATTCTGAAGGATACAAATGAAGACCAAAGAAGGATTTTCCCCAAGTCTTTAGTTAATGCCACCCCAAATATCATTGGTTCAAATTAGGTGATATGCCACTATATGAGCCAATTAAATGGTGTGGTTGATAGGATAGTGTTCCCTATCTTTGTCCTGAATGGCAAAGTGGTTCTCACCGAACCATGTGGCTGCTGCGTATGAGATCCTGAAAGGAATTATAGAAAGCTTTTGATTGAAGAAGCAAAATGATACTGGGGAGGCAGCCTCACAATGTTTATTTTTATAGCAAGTTGAATGATATTGCTTATAAGGATTATGTATTCTCTCATCTCAACATTAATAGTTTTTGTCTCTGTATATCTATCTATCTATCTATCTATCTATCTATCTATCTATCTATCTATCTATCTATCTTTTTGAGACAGGGTATCACTGTGCAGTTCAGGCTGAGCTTTGGCTCATTTTGTAGCCCAGGCTGGTATTTAACTCACAATGATCATCCTACCTCAGCCTCCCCAAGTGCTGGGATTACAGGCTAGCTCTGTCTCTTGACTCACATGTTGGCCAGAATATAGGGTCTTTCAGCTTACACAAAATGATGTAAATGGTTTTAACCTTTCTGAAAAGTATTGGGGAAAATGTTTATAAAAAACAGAGTAGGTAGAAAGTTCTAAGAAGGAAATACTTCCTAATATTTGATGTGTAATGTGAAGATGTTCAGCATTAGCCTAATTCCAAGGATCTATACAAGAAGGGATCAAATCAAGGGGTAGTTGAGATCGCCTTGGCAATGTGGAAAGATTATCTGCTCCTCTATTGCTATATAACAAATCATGAAATTTTGGTCATAAGCAAACATAGTTTTATTACTTCAGAGTTTTTGTAAATTAGAGGCATACAGTTTAGCTTAGTTCTCTACTCAAGCTCAAAATCAAAGTGATGATTGGGCTGTATTTTTGTCTGGTACTTGGATATTGTTCCAGGCTCTCCCAAGTCATTGGCAGAATTCAGTTTCTTGTGGTTGTAGGTCTAAAGTGGTTTCTTGAGGCTGTCAGCTGGAAGCTGCTCTCAGATATCTGCTATATGGCCCTGACACAGCATGTCAATTTAACTCTTCAAGGTCAGTGGAGAATACCTTCCCTGTCTGCTCTGACAAAGTTTTACATAGCATGAGGAATTGTGGGAGGACTATATTTTATGTATGTTTCTACTTTCCCATTCTTTGATACAGGAGATAGAAAAAATAAGAAGGATAGGACATCCTTCTCTACCCATAAGTCTGCATTTGAGTTTGCCCGTACAATTTTCTTATTTAAGAAGCCAAAGTTTCTTTTCTGTTGTTTAACAAAGGAGATTGCAAAGAGAGTGTCTGGAAATGGACTCTAAAGGTCAAGGGAAGATGGAGTTCTGTATAGGTTGGATACCTGGGCCTCTTTTATTATAGTAAGGTATAAGTATAGTATAGTATGCTTCACATATTAGACATTCATTTCATGATAGGGCTTTTCTCATCCCTTCCTTCTTGAGTTATGCTGGATCAATGGCATGATTCATGAACTTCAAAGAACATTCTCCCTAGAAGAATTTTTACTCTAGTTAATGTTCTTGACATTGTCCTTAGGTAAAAGTGGTGGGAATTTTCAGTGAAAGTTGTTAATTTAAGCTACCATAGGAATTAAAAATGTTCATGCTTAGAATATTTGTTCCTTTTAGCTATGTGAATTTGGTCAAATTTGATATGTCTGGCCTTCATTTTCCTTGTCAGGGGAATGGGAATGTTAGTATGAAGGTAAAGCATATGAAGTGCTTTCTATAATTCTAGAAATTCTGTAGTTTTAGTATATAATAAATGGTTTAAAAATCTGAACTGTTTTCATATTACTTAACTTTCTAAAGAAACATTCAGTTGGAATTATGATTATGATTATTGCCCATATTTTCAGGTAAGACCCTGACAGTTAGGCAGTTTCAGTGTTCCTCATGGTACTGTGATATTTTCTGATAGCAATTGATTATATGTCAGACTTCTTTTTCTTCCACTCTGCCTTCATACTAGGATGGAGTTCCATAGATGTCTTGTCAGGTTGACAGCATATGTTAGGAAGAGATTAACCACCTCTGCAAAAAAATAGTCAAGCTTTAGAAGTATCAGATGATACGATAGATTAAATAGGCTTTGATGTTTTTCTTTGCCCAAGTCTTCAAATAAATTTGGGATTAAGAATATGTGTAAACATTTTGCTACAGGATGTTAATCATAACTTGTTTATATAATCTAAACTGTAGAAATGTTCCACATTTAAAATTCAATTTAATACATACATACAGTGAAATATGCTACACCAAAAAGCAAAATGAAAGGCTTAGAGTAAAGTTGAGCATTAGAAAGCTTTCCTAGAATGCACTTGGTGTTAGTTTCTTTCCCTGGCACTGAAAAAACAATAAAAGTAATTCCTACAGTTCTCTATACTTGAAAAAAGTATACAGTTGAATGATAAAAAACAGATTAGAAATTAGGTCATGAAAGATGAATCTGTTTCATAAAAAGAGAATATATGTTGTCATATATAGTAGATATATAATACAAGCATATGCATTTAAAACATTTTAGAAGGTATAATTAACAATTATCTGTGCTTATTTCTTGAAAATTGGAATTATTATAGGTAATTTGAATTTTTTTCACTTGTTTGTGCTTGAATTTTCTGACTTTTATGTGATGGGTAATAAATTCTAGTCACTAAAAAAAGGAAAAGAGAGATGCTTCACGTCTCTACGTGTGATAACACTGGTTAATCATTTCAGGTGATTGTGAAGACAAGAACAGAGTATCAACCAGAACAGAAGAACAAAGGGAAGTTCCGGGTGCCAAAGATTGCAGAATTTACGGTCAGTTTCTTGCTGGTGTAGGAGAAAGTAAAGGTAAGGCTGGCAGTAGCCAGCTCAGCAGCCTTGTGTTGGGAAAGCAAGCATCACTGCAGATTGTAAAAATGACCCAGGCTTCTTTTGGAAGTTTTGTTGAAGCCATATTGTCCATCACTGAATTTAATCAAAGGACAAAATCTCTAAACATGTACCTTTATACTGGTGTTCTGATAAAGCCCTCTTTTATTATTTTGTTTTTTCTTTTCTCCTTCCTATCTTTTCATTACTATATTCTGAAAATATATAAAAACCTCAAAATTTTGTTAGTGGACTAAAAAAAAGTCAAAAGGGAAGAAAAGTTGATTTGGTAATAGTATAGACCTCCTGGTTGATTTTCTATTTCTTAGTGGAAGAGTCTGAAGCACTGATGCATATATATCACTGGCTGTTTTGAGTTGCATAATGGAGCCATGAAGCAAGAGCTCTATAAGAATGAAAAAGGAGACAATTTAAGAGTTAAAAGATAGGAGGAGGGAGTAAATTTAAGTAGGCATAAGGTTACTGGTGGCTGAAGAGAACGTAACCTGTGCAAAGCTCTGAGGACAGTGAGACTGGGCTATAGGAGAGGGTTGGGGAGCAGCAGAGATGAGACTGGCAAAGTAGGCAGGGTGCAGACTGTTCCAGCCTTGGAAAGTAATAGGAGGATGCTGAAAGACTAAGAGGAGGAGGGACATGACTGAATTAGGGTTTCTCAAAAAGCATGTTGTCTTTGAAATGGCTTTGTGGGGGTAGCAGGCAAGAGGCAAAGGCAGGAGACTACTAGGTACAGTAATCATCTCATTAAAAACAGCACTGACTCAGACGAGGATAGTGACTGGGGAGAAAAATGCAGGCAAACCTAGAAGATAGTTATGAGGCAAAAATAAGGCAGGAAGACAGTAGAAAAAGTGATCCTATGGATGGATATTGGAGCAGACTTGTTGGATTTGTACCTTGTTTCCACTTTTATTACCTACTTGGCCACCAGAAAGTCACAAAGCCTCATTTATCAAATGAAGATAATAGTAAGGTTGGTTTGTAGATGAAGTGTAGAACACATGTACAGGGGAGTTAGTGGCACAATTAATAGTAGTTATTTTGTGTCAACTTTGACCAGGGGCTTTGAAAGTGAAGACAGCCCTTTGTTTCTTGCCTGGGGGTAACTCTTTTTCTGCATGCTAACTTTGGTTCAGTTGAGTGTGTGATCCAGAGCATGAATGTGGCACCTTTTTGAGAATAGTGACTGCTTTTTAATGTTTCTTTGGTGCCTGCTACACAATGTGGTTGTAGACCTGGTTCCAGTTGCACATAGGTACCTGCAAGAACAAACATGGACCTGCAGGAGTACTTAGCTTTAAGGGAGGGATAGGGCATCTTGGTACAGTTTTGTTGAAGCCATATTGTCCATGATGAGTTACATAATGATATATGCACCA
The DNA here is from genome assembly GCA_002564305.1 of Octomys mimax. Taxonomy (NCBI): domain Eukaryota; kingdom Metazoa; phylum Chordata; class Mammalia; order Rodentia; family Octodontidae; genus Octomys; species Octomys mimax. Next base: position 25,554 of record NDGM011231089.1, on the reverse strand, counting down.
GGCACAATAATGTGTGTGCACCGGTCAAGCAGTAAAATTGATCTCTCCTGGCAATGGAGGTCATAAGAAATATGCCCAGACAAGAATGTATATTTCTATGCTATCTATAAAAATCAAACTATTGGGCATTATTGGACTTTTCAATTACTTTCTCGTGATTCCATAAAGAAAATCACAATGGTGTGATAGAGTAATTTTTGGTGTTCTAAGAATCACTTTTTTTAGTACTTTCTGAAAGTCTTATGAGATGCTTTCATCTTTTTTATGTTTTCTGTATTTTTACAATAAACATGTATTATTATAATAGACAAAAAATTATTATTTTTTAAAATTTTTGTTGCCTTTACCAGAATGTTAAGAGTATTTAATGAAATTATTTCTTACCCAGAGTTTTCCAAATGATGGTTGTGAAGATATACAGAATTTTAGTAAGGGCTTAAGACAGAATGTTGACTAAAAGAATGACACAGTTAAGGTGTGTGCTTTTAGGGTTGGAACTATGAAGAAACCCACAAGTGTAGAAGGAAAACAATGTAAAAAATATGTGTTGTGCTGTCTGTGGCTGTGTTATCAGCCATAATGTTTGATCATGTTATATTTTTCTTTATTCTTTGACAGCTTTTCATTATGTGGCAATTTTACCAGTTAAATGTTAGATACTGATATTCAGTTCCCTCTCTGCCACAGTTTCACTTTTCCAAGTTTTAGTTACTCGCAGTTGACTTTAGTCCAAAAACATTAAATGAGAAGTTCCAGAAGTAAAAAATTCATGAGATTTAAATCCAGCCCATTATGAATATCATGATGAAATCCTGTGTTGTCTCACCCTGTAAATCATCCTTTTATCTAGTATATCCATGTTATATACACTAGTTGCCTGTTAGTAATTTAGTAGTTATTCTAGTTACTAGATTTGTCATGGCATCATAGTGCTTGGGTTCAATGACCTTTATTTTTATTTATTTATTTATTTATTTTAGAATGGCCTCAAAACACAAGAGTAGTAATCTGGAAATTCTTATATGTGCCAAAGAGGAAAACTGAAGTGTTTCCTTTAAGTGAAAAGATGGAAGCTCCTGATTTATAAGGAAAAAAAAAAATATATATATATATATATATATATATATATATATATATATGCTAAAGTTGTTCAGATCTATCATATATTATTATTTTTACTTCCTTACTATACTAAACTTATAAACCAAATTTTTATCACAGTATGTGTACACATTATAAGAAAAAACATAACATCTATAGGGTTTAGTATTATCTGAGGTTTCAGGCATCCACTGCATCCATAATGGTGAACCCTTTAGAGCTTTTAATGAAATAAACAGCCAGTTGTCACACATATGCCACAGCTTTGCCACCACTGCAGTGGGGGTTTGTCCCTCTCTTCCCCCTACCCCCATGGATGAGGAGAGCCTACTCTAACACCATGTTTCAAATGGGGATGATGGCTGAGAGGGGTGACATAATCTGCTCATCTGGATACCTACTAGCAGAGCTAATGTTCAGAGTGAAGCCTGACTGGGCCTTACTTTCAGCCATGCTGCCTGCAGTAGTAACTATCAGTCAGGACAGAAATAAGTCAGCTATGAAAGAAGGCTTGGTATGGTCAGGTGCAGGGCCTATTGAAGTTCCCTATGCAGTTTGTTCCAATTAATCCTGGAGGTCTTTAAGGAAAGGATTTGTGGTTTTAAAGCAGTCCTTTGTTAGTATTGTCAGGCATAGGTGGAGGACAGCCCTGCAACTTTGAAAAAGGAATGAAGCAAATTCTTGTTTGCTTATTTAGAGCGTCTAGCTTTAATTAGCTTGGTTTTTCTGCCTTATTCAAGAGAGCTTCCTCTGGTCCCTGTGGAGGACACATCAGCTGGCTTGAGGGTGGATGTGGGAAGAGGAGAAGGAGGAAGAGACTGTGATGGTAATTAAGAAGTCCGGGGTCTGAGCTGAGTCAGCTCACTGGGGCTCAGGGACCCAAGGAGAGCTGTGTGCAGTTAAAATTCACTGATCTCATTTCTACCAGATAAAGGGAGTCTGGGGGACTCCTTGCTACATTGCTTGTCTTCCTGGGAGAGATGCAGTGAGTGTGAGGTGACAAGAAGCTGTGGGTGGGGTCTTGCCACTCTTAGATGTGATGCATAGGTCTTCAGCTAAGGATGGAGATTTAAGCTGGAAGATGACTGAAAGTCAGAATTTATTGTCAACTTTGGACAGCTCTATGCTGACAAACAGTTGCTCAGTCTGTCCTTGGGATATTGCCTATGGCAAAGGTAACTTTAAGGATAATAAAATTGCATCCCTGTCACTGGTGACTGTCATCACTTCATTGAGTGATTTCAAGTTTCAAAATTCTGATTTCAAGCAGTTTATGACTTCAGATTTGAAGACTTATGAAAAGAGCAGTTTATAGCAACTATGTTGTGAGAGAGAAAGGAAAATGAGAATAGAGTGAAGTGAGATGAATTGAGAAAGATTGGCTGAAGGAATTACCTGGGATGTTTTATCATTTCTTAAGCCAAAGAAATTCTGTCAGTCATTATAAAAGGCTATATATGTGCACTATTTTTGGCAAGATAATTTGAGTAAATGGGAGGGTATAGAGAGGAAATTTACTCTTTTTTCTATAGCCTGGAAACTGCGCAATCTTCTAAATTTGACTTTGCTACAGAGGGTGCTGGTGTCATGGACAATGTTTATACAGTGGGAAGCATGGTGCTATGCAAAGTGCTATGTTGGTACTATGATAAGTGGTAGTCTTGTGGAGGTGATGATTCTGTGAAAGGTTCTGGCACTATGGAAAGTGGTGATATGGAAGGTGGTGGTGCTATGGAGATGTTAGTTCCATGGAGAATGATGGTGATTTGGCAGGTATTGGTGTTATAGAAGATGCTGGTACTATGTAGGATTTTGGTGCTGTAAACGGTGCTGTTCATATAGAAGGTGCTGGTGCTATGCTATAGAAAGGTGCTAGTGCTGTGAAAAGTACTCCTGCTGTGGAAGATGCTGATCCTATGGAGATGTTGGTGGTATAGGTGATGCTGTCATTGTCAAAGATACTGATGATTTAGAAGGTGTTAGTGCCAAGAAAGAATTTAGTGGAACAGTGTGCTAGTGCCATGAGGAATTTTGGTGTTATTAAGAATGTTAGTGCCATGGAGGATATTGATGCTATATGTAAGGTGGTAGTACTTTGGAAGGTGGTAATGTTACGTGTACTAGTGTTATGGAAAGTACTGGTCTTGTTAAAGTAACTGATTCTGTGGAGAATATTGGTGCTATGAAGAATGTTGGTGATATGAAAAGTACTAGTGGTGTGGAAGATTCTTGTGCTATCAGGGGTGCTACGGTAGGTGCTGATGATATGGAGGGTGCTAGTAGTAAGAATGATGAACATGTTGGGGAAGATTATACAGTTATGGAGGGCACCCAGTTGTTCTAAGACTGGTTCATTAGTGGGAACTTACGTTGTATTTGGAAGCTATTGTGCTAAGGGGATGAAAGACATTTGAGGGAACAGTTGAGCTTGGAGGTTGGGCTCACCTGGAAATCTCATGATTTCATCCCCCATTAGCTTCATGACCTTGAGAAGACCTTTCACCCCTCTAGGTTGCTGATTCTTCATCAATAAAACTGGAATATCAGTTTTGTGAAAAAAAAATAGTGTAAACATGTGGCACACTCTAGGGGCTTAATAAGATGGTATTTTATTGATTTCCTACTCATATCCCTTTTATTTCTCTTGGGTTTTTATCTTCCTGTATAATCAGCTGAATTTTATCTATTGGTTGGGCTTTGGACATCATTCTCCTGGCTTTTCCCATGTGGGTTTTCTCCTAGGAATATGACTGTGAAAACCTGTAGAAACCATTTAAGGTTGTAGCCAGGTCAACAGTAGGTTATATGGGGGTCCTTTAGACCTTAATAGTGATCTCTGGATCAATGTACTTGTTTATTAGTAAGTGCAGGTTATATTTTGTAGGGTTTTTTTCATTAGGTAAGGTGTAAATAATTATAATGTGTTAAGAATGTTTTGTACTCCACTTTTCAGTCTAGCAGCAGCCTTGTGAACTGCTACCCATATTATTCCCATTTTTCAAGTGTGTAAAATGATGCCCAGAGAAGTGACTTCTTCAAGCTAGAAAATGTTAGAGAAAAATAAGATTCTCTCTGTGACGCTGTATCCTAGAGTCACACTTTGATGTCACCTTGCCATTTTTCTTGCTAAGCTTTGCCCTGTCTTCTATCTTTTCTCTCCCTTTTCTTTTTTGTCTTTGTTAGTATTTTCTCTAAGGTGAGCTCAGTGCCTGTTACTGGTAGACAAAAAAAGGTGGAAAAAATAAAATCCATGATATTAAGAAGCTTATCAAAGTATGGAATATATAAGAAATTTTCTGGCCGGCTTTTGAGCTATACTGTTCCTATAGAGTCACCCTCTCTGAAACTTCTCTGGTCTTCTCAGCCTAGTTTCTGCCCTCTTCTGTGCTCTGCAGGATCTGTGAGAGCCTCCAGGATGCTGACCTCTAACAAGCTTTTCTGTGTCTTCAGCCTGATCTAGGAAAATGTCTTTCCCATTTCTCAGCACAGGACCTGATAGAGGGTGGGTCATTATATTACAGTGTGGTCTCAGTCTTTGGAGATGGTTTTAGTATTTTTTCCTGACTGCAGGCCCTCACTCAGGAGTCAGAAGACTTGGTTCCTTTGACTATGGTCTGAATAGACTCAGACTGAAGGGCTTTCCTTAACTTGAGAAAAGATTGTGGAGAGACACAGTAGTCCAGAGACTGGAACTCAGCATTTCTGTCAGGCAAATGAACACAATAAAAGAAAAGTAAAGTTGGAGGGATTAGCAGTTAGAGGAATAATCATTTTTCAAAGAACTGTCATCAGTGGGTTCTTAATAAAATCAAACTGCAACGAAGAAACAAACAAAAAAATCTTCCCCAGTTGACATTTCAGACCTGATATTAAAGAGTGCAGTATTGTTTTTTTTTTTTTTTACTGTTTCACCCATTCACTGATGTATTAAACTTTTTTTGGCTCCTCTCTTACCCTTGACCTGTGATTGGCATTTTTGCATCCTATTGCACTGAATGATCTTCACAAACAAAGCTAGAGGGATTACTTCTCTGCTTGCAGAGAAGAAAGAATACAGGCTCAGAGAAGTTGGGTAATTACCTAAAGTCCACATCCCGAGCTGGGATGTACTCAAAGGTCCTAAGCATGGAACCACTTGCCCCAGGGAAGGAGGTAGACTTCCCACTGAACTTATAGCTGAGTGGAAGGAGAAATCCATCTACATATGAAGATCTCCCTAGGGAATACTGCTGCACCATCTAAGTTACCAGTTGTTTCTTCATTTCCTTTTATAGTGTAAGGTCAAGGGATGAGGCCTTGGCAGTCTGTCTCAGGCCACACCCTTGCTCATGTTCCTTCTGCCATCAACTGAGAAAGAAACATGGAGAAACATCAGAACCAGTCCCCCACTGCTGGTTGCTATGCCTACAAGCTGTCTAGGCTCCTCTTCCTCCTGAAAGTCTCTAGTGACTGTCCTTATTTTTTAGTTCTCACTTTCCTAGTCCAGTTCAGCCACATCACATCCTGTCCTGCCTCCTCCCTGGTCCCTCTTCCCTGTTTCTTGGCCCTCCTCAAGTCTGTTTTCTCATTGCTCCTGAGGAGATTCCTTTCTAAAATTCATATCCCATCTGGACATTACCGTTCTGAGAACTCTTCCATGGTTTCTTTGGTAACCTGCCTCCTTGATAGGTGGCCTAACCTTTCCTTAGCATTCATACTTCCCTCATGATACCCTGCTCTTTATGTCTTTGACCAGTTCTGTCCCTTCCAGCTGCCTGCCTTTGGTGCCTTCACCATGGGCCCACCTCCTTATTCATCCCTCAGTGCCTAATTTTGTAATCTTGTTTGCACTCCATGCACACCCTGCCCTTCCTCCTGGAGACCCTACATCAATTACAGTGTCAAGATGATGAGTATCCCTCTGGTCACACACAGACTGGACCTTGATCTCCTTTGGGAAGGGATAGTGTTCCCTTTATCTCTGTACACCAAGAGCCTGGCCAGCACTTCACCTGGATAAGCATCAAAAGATATTTTTAATGAACAAGGAGGTAAATTAACAAATAAAAAATCCTCCATAGCTGACTGAGAAACAACAGTTAGTGTTGATAGCACCAACAGCTTTTACTATCTCATTTTCAATATCTTTATTTAAAACCAGGGCCTTATTTTTTCTTCTGAGCTTCTTGCCAATGACACATTCTCATAAATGGCTTCTTCCTGACCCAAAATTCTTGGGGAGGTGAGACCTCATTTATAACTTTGCCGTTTGCTTCTACTGATTTTTCATCAGAACTCCAGGGACTGCCTTCCATTGGTAAGATTCTAATATTTGCTGACAGTAGCAACTGGAGATAAGAGACTTTACTTTATTATCCATTGGCATGGTCTTTATTGCTTTCTTTTTTATTTTGAGGAACATTTTTCTACAAGTTAATAAAAACACAGCCTGCTGGGCTATGGGCAGAGTCATTATTTGGCACAGAAAGAATTTGCACATGAGTACTTGTGGAGAAAGGCTATAGTAGTATGTTTATTATTTCATTTCTGGCTATGGTGCTATTGAAAATCAGAATAAATATGCTGGTCTATGTTTTCAGCTGTTTTTTCCTGGCTTGATGGGTGTATAATGATTTTGAAGAATATATATTATTATTAATAGATGTTTGAAAAGCAAGTATGGCCTAATGTTTTTGTTAAATATTTTTCGGAGAGAGACAGAGACAGAGAGACACAGAGAGAGAGAGAGAGGGAGAAAGAGAGAGAGAGAGAGAGAGAGAGAGAGAGAGAGAGAGAGGATGGGAGAGAGAATATACATGGTGCTGTGTTAGGAGAAAAAAGCTTAGGGTTTGGGTGAGAAGCTGAGAGATTTAATGACCTCAAAGCTAAATAACTTGCTACTGTTTTACTTGCTCCTCATTATCATTAATTTAAACAAACATTGATAAGTAAATGGTTCAGTGAAGGAATCATTTGTTAACACATCTAGCATTGAAGGCTTCCAGAGCCTTGTGATGGTTCTTGTTTCCTATGGGACTCCTGCAGGGGGAACTGGAGCTAGCTCACACCCACTCCTGAGAGCTGCTTGTTCCAAGATTGCAAGCCAGTTGTTAAACTGCTAGAAGCTTAAAAAAATACAGTGGGAGTTTTTACGCCAGAGAAATCAGCAACCACCATATAAATTTACCTCCTCTTGCTGAAAGCTGGTTAACCAGAACACTATGTTGTGAAGGACATTATACAAAAAAGAGAAAATACATAGGTTAGAGTTTGACATTGTGGGATTTTGTGAACTAAAGCAAGTCATTTCACCATTCAGAATCTGTTTCCCAATCTGCAAAATAGAATGATATCTATGTCAGGCCTGTGGTAAGGCCTATAAAAAAGTTAACACTCTTGTTCCCTAGTGGCTCCATAAACTTGACCTTCTGCTTGTTATTACATGATAGCTCCATTTCTATGGAGTGGTCATCTCACTGGATGAAATGCTGTCACCATGTTGAGTCTCTTGTGGGAAGCCATGCCTGCTACCCATAGGACCTCTATCTCAAGTAGTACTACCCTGGATCGCTGAGTTGCTCTCCCTTGCTTACTTTTTCCAAGGTGCCAGCTTTGGACTTGAGTTTCTGTTCCACTCATTTTGCTTACCTGTGGTATGCAAAGTCAGGAGATCATCAAATTCATCTTTTGTTTGGTGTATCTTTGATGGTTCTCTTCTTTCTACAGGAAGCTATGTGAAATCCTTAGCATAGCATGACAGGGTGTTTAAAAGTGGCCTTTGCCTTCAGTTTCTGTCCTTCTGCCTCTGACTTCGTGCATATGTAGGACTCAGAGCTGTAATAGCTCTGCAAACATACCTCTTCACATCTGTAGCTCTTTGACCATGTAGTTTCCTTTACTTTTATTTTTATATTTTTTTCTTGCCATGTGACCCAGCTCAGATTTTACTTCCTTCTGGAATTTGTTCTTGGTGCTGCAAGCCAATTTCTTTTCTGCTGGTTCTACAGTACTATTTCCCTCTGTTCTTGTGCCTCTCATGTCCTGATATGGCACCTTTGCTTGCATAGAGGATGGATGGTAAGAGGTAGTTCTATAGGCTTTGTAAAGGTATCTCAAATCTTAGGGGTAATATAAGGAAGATGTTCATGAAAAGGAAAAAAAATTAAAATGATTATTTATAGTTAACTAATAATAACAGTTATTTTACTGAACTCCTGTGATGTGCCAGGTAGTGTGCTAGTTATGCTCTACTCTATAAAATAAGTAGTCCTTTTGATGTACAGATGAGAAAATTGGTTGAACATAGAATGTGGTTGACTATGACAGTGTCACACAGCTAATAAGGAGTAGAGTCAGGCTTTTCCAACCCAGAGAGATATGTGTCCAGGTATGTTCATGTATATTTATTTTCTCTCTCTCTCTCTCTCTCCCCCCTGCCCTCCCCTCCCCCCCTGCAGGGGATGGCTTAAATGAAACCAAGTTACTTACTATAACACTAACATTTTGTTGCATATCTTTGTTATTTGTCCAAAATTTCATTGATTTTGTTCTTTATTCTCTTTGAATATACTGTTTAGTCAAAACTTGAAATGCACTGATCCAAAAGGAAAAAGGAATAGCAAACACTTCCTAAGGAATAAATGTCATTTTCCTCAAGGCTTGTCATATGTTCTGCTTCATCATCTCAAAGGTTTGAATGTTCACCTCCTGACTTTTTTTTTTTTGAATTGGGGATTGAACTCAGGCCCTTGCACTTGCCAGGGAAGCGCTTATTCTACTGAGCCATCTCCCCAGCTCCTCCTTCTGGCTTTCTTGGCCTCCACTGCTGCAATGTGTGGTTATATTAAATGTGATTTTTAAAAATTTTAAGTTATGGTATCTAAAATCTTGTAACTGTCAGAGGAAGGCTGGTCCTAACAAGATGATTGTATGTACCGCTTGTCATGTCACCATTTTGTTCTATAATTATAAGAAAACCAGTTGTCATAGCAACTGCCATAGAAGCGTAGGTTCCTCTTGAGGATGCCAAGCAATTGGGAGTAAATTTAGTTCTCCAAAGGGGATTCAACACTCACTTGAGCGATCATTGTTAATTCTTCCAAATTCTGTACAATTTGATCTCAGTTTTGCTTTATGTGATAGACCTGAGCTCAAGTGTTGGCTCTATAATTTACTGGCTGTATGACATTGGGCAGGTCACCTCACCTGCAGGAGCCTCAGGCTCCTTTTTGTTAGGCCTGTTGTAATGATTATGTGTGTGATGTGCCTACACATTTCCTGGCATACAGTAGCTTGTGTTATATATAAACATCTTCTTGGTCTTTTTCACTGTGAAGACATGAAAATGTTAGGAGTAGAGAGGGTGTTGGTTGTAAAACAAATATTAAAACATATTGATTTTGATAACATTATGGGTAGAAAACCAAATTACCATATAGAAGTTCTAGGCTCAATCATGTACTGTATAAGAAGAGAGGGAAAGAGAGGGGGAAGAAGAGATAGAGATAGAGAAGAGAGGGGGAAGAATATCCAGGGGAGAGGATATTTAAGCTAGATAAAACTGACTTAAATTAAAATTTCTGCTTTTAAATTATATTTCCTTGAGACTAAGAAGTAAATATATAATTGCTAAAAAATATCCCTATACTGAGTAGGGAAGCTAGTTTCTGGTCTACCTTTGTATCTCAGTTTCCCCATCTATAAAATGGGAAGTTGGATGAGCTGATCTTTGAGGGTTCATTGGCTGTGATGCTTTAGGACAGTGGTTTTCAATCAGAGATGAATTTGTTCCCAAGGAACCCTGAAGATATTTGTGGTTGTCACAACTTTCCTCACCCCTGTGAGTGCTTGTAGGGTGGGGTGGGGTAGTATTTAGGGAGTAGAGGTTGGGAATGCTGCTAAACTGCCTGTCATACATAGAATAGCTCTATACAACAAATAATTTTTCTTCCTCAAGTATCAGCAGTGTGAAGGCTGGGTAACCTTGGTCTAGAATTTAATACCATGTTTATTTGATTTAAAAAACAGGAGTAATACAAGGGCAACCTAGATAAGTCAGATTTATCTAGTGTTTAAATTTCATATCCTTGTAATCTCTTACAGATTTGGACCTTTATAAAAATTAATAAAAGTAAAGACAAAAACATTTTTCAATGTTTAGAGGGCTTCATAAAAAGTGGAATCACTGTGGGAGGTATCATATAACTTTAAACAGACCAGATGCGATTGTTTCATGCTCAAGCAAAATGTAGTGAATGCAATTCCCACTTCAAAAATAGCTTTATTATGTTTTCTATAGAGGGAGATAAAAATAATTCTTACATATATTTCAATCACCTCCTCATTTCCAGTTTCTGTCTTGGGTCTTGATATTTCAAGATAAGCCAGAGTGAATCTTCTAAAACTAATGGATGATTGCTTCCTTCCTCTCCTTAAGCATCCTGGGTGTTCTCCTGGCTTCATGGTTAAATCTGAACTCCTTAGGCTGCCATATGTGCTTCTCAAAGCCTGTTTCTTGCTCATCTCTTCAGTACCCTCTCCTGTCTGCCTCTATCTCTTTTCATCACTCCAATTTGTAGATCACTCAGTGGATTCTACCCTATCTCATTTGTACTCATTCCACACGTTGCATGCTCTTTCTTTCCTCCATGGTCTGGCAGGCACCTGTTAATCTCATAGCATGTCTCATACACTTGCTTGGAAGCATCTCATTTTTCCATACTGGTATATTAGAACTGACTATTCTATTTGGCATAAGCTTGTCACCTTTACCTTGTTCATGCAGATATGTCCTTGCACACATTTTTTTTCCTTGATCCGAGGAAATCCTAATTCTCAGACAGAATCTGCCCCTGATTCAGTTCAGTAACTTCTACAACTATAAACTTTGGGGCTTTTAATAAGATATACTTTGAATAGGATCAGTAGTCTGTAATGTTTATTCTTAAGTAGTAGAAACACATACATGCATGAAATTCTAGCAGTAGAAACAAAATATAGAAGTATCCCTTAATCTTTCTTACCCAAAATATCCATTGTCTAGGTTTGCACTATGCACATTGGAAACTTGTAGCCACATATGGTTATGTACATTTAAATGAATCAAAATGAAATAAAATTCACAGTTTAATTCTACAGTCATATGAGTTGTTTCAATTGCTCAGTAGCCACATGAGCCTAGGGACTCTTCTCAGTGCAGCAAGTTCTATTGGCTCGTCCAAGACTCTTTTCCTTATGTGCCTATCCGAGGATATTTTCCACATCAGTATTTATATATGCATATATATACCTATATCCTCTTTTATTTTCTTAAATAGGATGGTTTTATACACACTTTTCTGTACCTTGTTCTTTCTCTTAATAATATATCAAAGATTTTTCCCATATCAGCACACTGAAATCTTTTTTGTTCTTGTTAATTGCTGTAGACTGAAGATGTTTCATAATCTTTCTCGGTTAGTCCACTATTGTTCTAGATTTTAGTCTCCTGCAGCTAAACACCCTTCAGCAGAGAACTTTCTTGTGTATCTTTATACACACACACTCACACACTTTTCATATATTTTAGAAGTATATTTGTAGGGTATGAATATGTTGGGGATCACAAATTCACAAGGGCTAGTTTGATATATTTCCTTTACAAATGAACAGAGGCTTGGGACTTTTGGTGTCACTCCTTTGAGATTTCCTATGATCCCATTAGGGTGGGCCATCCATTTCCACCTACTAAGACTAAGACTGGTATATTATTGCTACCTGAACTGAGTTCATAGCTTAGCTATTGTGAACATTCATAGTAAGAATAAAAGTGAAGGTATCTCTTTAGTACTCTGTTCTTATTTCCTTTGGATATATTCCCAGAAACGGGGCAAACTGGTCATTTGGTAGCTCTATCTATAGTGTTTTGAGGAGCCTCCATTCTTTTCACTAAAAACATTTCCCATTAACAGTAAATACAAGTTTGTTTTTCTCCACACACTCTCCAGCATTTGTTATTTTTTACTCTTTGAACTTTAGATCTTTTTTGGAAAGTTTTCTATTTGGAAAGTTTCTATTTCTATAAGTTTCTACTTATGATTCCTTTGTACTGATTTGCCTGGCTGCTTCCAACAGCTACAGACTTAGTCTTTCTCACTTGTTTGGTATCTTCTCAGTTATCCTTTACCATCTGATTTTGTTTATTGTTTATGATGTAATTTCCTTTTTAATCCTACAGAATTTTTTTTTACTTTTTCTTTAACTCAATCAAAAACTCAAGAAGTCATGAATGAAAACCATTTGATACATTTGAATCTGTAAAAATTAAGACCTCTTCCTTCCTAAACTCATGTGTTCTTCTGATGATTTTATCATTTTACTTTTTATATCAAAATGTTGCTCCATGTGAAATTTGTCTTTGAGTAAGAGTTGGCTGGGAATCCAATTTTCATTCTTTTGAGTGGCCCTTTGCCTGTTCCTTAAAGGCCATTGTTCTTGGTGCTCTAACTTGATGTGCAAGCATTCTTTTTTTCATACATCTGTTTTCTCTTGTCCTCCAAAGTTCTGACAATTAGTTGATATTACCTATCAATTTATTTTCTATTCAATAGTTCTAAAATATCTCTTTATTTCTTCCTTACTATTATTTCTTCATTCTTTGCAGAAGCTCCTTGCCCATTCTTGCACATTTGCTTTTCTGGATGTGTCTTATTGTATTTTTAGGCAGCAAAGCACTCCTGTTTTTTTTTTTTATTTGATTACATAAATGTATCAATTAAGCTGAGAAGAATCTGTATCTTTAAAATATTAAAACTTCTATTGTAAACAAGATTGAGTTTTGCATCTATGGAATTTTTCCATGGCTTTTAAGCTTTAAAATCGTCTAGTTTGCTCCCCCATCTCTCTTGTGTCTGTCTGTCTCTGTCTCTGTGTCACTCTTGCTCCCTCAACAAAGTCTTACTATATAATCCAGGCTGGCCTTAAATTCATCCTTCTTCTGCCACAGTATCCTGAGTCTGGGATTATGGGTGTTTGACATCATTATTGGTTTATCTTTTAAGTTCTTTTGAATTTACTCTGCAAAATTTTACTTATTTTTATATTATAAAATGAATCATCTCTTTTATTATACTTCTGTTTTTTTTAATTTAATAAAAAGCTTTTAAGAATAGTTTTTGGTGCTGTGCATTGAATCTAGAGCCTCAAACATGCTAGCATTCCCAATGAGCAATATTTCCATTCCTTTTTTATTTTATTAGCACTAGTTTGCAGTACATGAAAGTTGCATTCATTTTGGCACATGTACATAATGCAGGTTGTTTCTTTCTTTCTTTCTTTTTTTTCTTTTGTGACTTTCTTGTTTTTCTAAACATACATTTTAAGTTCTCATACAGTGAAATTGACCTTTTTGTGTGTGTAGTTTTTTTAATTTTAGCAGGATGGGCACAGAACAGTTCTGTTACCTCCACAGCCTGCCATAGCCACCACTATTAATGAGGCATCTTTTCAACGTGCAGCCTATGTTTTTGCGGGTTCCCCCCCTTCACACCAGCTTCAGCGCTGTCTCCTCTGTCTTGGCTGTAGGTGACTTCGCTGTCCTCCTGAAGGCCGGCATGATGGTGAAGCAGGCCATTGTGTACAAAGGTTGTTTCTTTTTTTAATCCTCTTTCCCTTCTCTCTACCTCCCTCTGTGTCTGTCTCTTTTTCCATTTTCATTTTATTGTTATTATTCTTAGCTCACATTTAGAACATACAATGTTTGCATTCATTGTGAGTATTTTATACCTGCATGAGGCATATCTTAAGTCCTTTTTCTTTTCATTCCCCTGTACCCATTTTCTCATCCTCAGTCTCCTGAGCCCTTTCTCATTTGCAAGAGATCTATTCCTCATTTTCTTCTGTCCATCCTTTCTTTTGCTCTTTGTATTTTGCCTTCCATTTGAATTTTGTACATCTATTTGCCACCAGGCAATTACCATCTTCTGTTACTGTTTTTAATTATTTGTTTAAAAATTTTTTGATTTTTGATATAGAATATAGAAAATAATCTGCCTATAATGTTGATGTTGTTTTCTCTTTTTTGACATTTAATGCTTTCTTAAGTTATTTCTCCTTTCCAATTTTTGGACCCTAATGTCAATCTCTTGTCTAATTGCATTGCTCAGTAACTTCAGGTGCTGTACTAATGTTTTACCAATTAAGTTTTCATAATCTCCTTTGTCCCACAATGCTTTCTATGCATTTTGGGAGATGACTATATGTTTCGTTTCATTTGACTTTGTATTTGATAGATATGTCCTATAGATTTTCAAGTATTAAGCCACTTTTACATTCATCACTTTGGTCATGGTTTACCACTGAGATCTACTTGCTAATGCAATAATTAAAATTTTAGCTTATGCTGGGGAGATAGCTTGGCAGTCTAAGAGCCAGCCTGGCAAGTGCAAGGACCTGGGTTCAATTCCCAGTACTGTGTCTGTACAGGCTCCAGAACCCTGGGTGTGCTGTGCCAGCCACTGAAACCAGGCATGGTGGTACACATCTGTAATCCCAGCACTGAGAAGGGTGAAACAGGAGGATCACTATGAGTCCAATCTGTGTAGTGAGGCCATGTGCCAAATAAATAAATAAATAAATCACTTTAAAAAATTAGCTTAAATTAAAAATAATTATCTTTGTTTGTGTGTGTGTGTGTGTGTGTGTGTGTGTGTATGTGTGTTATTTTTATTGAGCATAGTGTTATAGCGTAACCTTTGGAAAAATACAGTTTTATTTCTTTCTCTTTGCCACCAAATTGGAAAAAAGTAAATAAATATTATGTTCCTTTTCATTCCCAAAGATAGAATTAACTAATATAATTATTTGAATTAGTAATGTTGGGGCTTATAGTAATTTTCAGTAAATGTGAAATTTTGAAAGACTACATTTTGATTTTTTAAAAATGTATTTAGTACAGGGTCTACAGGGTCTTGTTTTGTAGATTGGACTTCTAGTGATTCTCCTGTTTTCAGCCTCCCAAGCTCTGGGATTACAGGCGTGCACCACCACGTCCAGTCTCAGTGAGCTCTGGGGGCGGGGCTGGGGCAGGCATGACATGAAGGAGATCAAACCCCTCTGCCTAAGCAGGCGCTTTAGTCCACTGAGCTATCTGGCCAGCCCAAGATTACATTTTGAAATGCACTATTGTCATCCCTTAATTATAGTTCCCTTCAACAATTTCTCTCTAAATGGTCACATTCGGTCAATACATATTTGTAGAATGTCTGGCCACAGTGTGGCAAACCTTGAGGTATAGGTAATTCATAGAAATACAGGACCAAGTTCACAATCTGTTGTTCTTAGGATACTGTTATACAATGGCAACTTCCATTTACATGAATTTGATTCCAAAGGAACATCATTTATCATTGTATATTAGTAAAGCTCGGGGCTCTGTGTTTACTGATGTCCTGTCCAACATCCGTTAGCCATTCTTAGATCTAAAGAATAATATCTCACTCCAGGCTGTACACATGAATACAACAAACTGTCTTTCCTTTTTATGTTTGCCTCCTACACTGGTTTCTGAAGCAGTTCTGCAGTCAAGCCACCTTGGTATCTGGTCTTAATGCATTAGACCTGTCTTGCCTGTATGACTCATTTTTCTCTTTAGCTCCCTGAGCATTGGGTGTTTTATCTGTAAGACAGAGATATTGATCTTATTTTGCAGGATACTTATATATGATACATAATACATTTAAATGCAGTTGATATTAGAAAATATACACTTTTTTATTTGATATCTCCCCAGATATTTAGCTCAGTCTTGGGCTATGAAGTACCATGAGTTGTGGAGTGTTTCTTCTGATCTGAATTATTTTTAAAACCTTCACCTAGCCATTCTGCCTCCAGAATTTACCCCCTCCTCCTCAATTGCCACCCAAATTACCACAGTAATTTTAAAATCACAATGAAACCATGTCAGTGAACACTGGATGTTAAATACCTGTTAGTTGTCTACCACTCCCAATAGGCTCTTTAGTCTGACACTTAAGTTTCTTCATATTACCTTTGTTTGCCATTGAAATTCCATCATTTACAGAAATGCACTACTGCTGCCTCTATACCTCTTATGGTTTGTATCTAGATGTCTCCCCAAAGCCTCATGCAGACATGGATCAGGCTTCTAGAATTTGTGATTGATTCATGGTCTAATGCTGGGATTATGGGTGTGAATGCTACACCCACCCTGCTATAGGCAGCCTGCATAGAATACAAGGGAGGGGAAGAGGCTTGCTGTCTGCTGTTCTTTCGTTTTGCTCTTGTTGCTTTTGCCAATTCTACTGTCATGAATTGTTGCCCTCTGCCATGGCCACTCTACCTTGGATCCAGCCTCATATGGACTGAAACCTCCACAAACTGTGAGCTAAATAAACCTTTCCTTCCTTTTTTCCCCCATAATTTTATTAAGAAACAAATAGCAATGAGACAGTTTCAAACCAAATTGG
>NDGM011231082.1:9028-26345 GCA_002564305.1 Octomys mimax | reverse complement strand
AGTTCAGCTTGTTCCAAGTAGGTGCTTTAGACCACTGAGCCATCTCGCCAGCCCTAATATTTCATTATTTAATAATCCTACGTAGCTAATGAAAACTATATTTTGGCTGTCGGAAAGAAGGAAATAGATTTAAAAAGGAACACATATTTGTTGTTTAAGTATATAGAAAGAATATATGAAAGTACAAAGCACTGGGTTTGAGATAATGAGAATGGACTAATTGAGAAGAGTAGTTTACATTTGATACATTAAAATATATTGTAGGGCCTGTGAGATAGCTTAACAGTATAAAGCACCTGCTTTGGGAAGCTTAGGCAGGTGCAGGGGACTGCAGTTTGATTCCCCCCACCTTAGGGATATATATATATATATATATATATTCTTTTAATGTATATTAAATAATGAGAAAAATATGTGAGACATACCTATATTGCATCTTTTAATATATATTAAATAATGAGAAGTTAACAGTTACAAGATTTTATGGTACAACATACCTACTCACAAAAGCAATGTGAATATTTTCCTAAACATAAATATGGGTGTTTCTCTCAACTGCTTCCCTATAATGAAGAATAACTATGATGCTCCCTTTTATTGTTTTTATCTAGATATCAGCTCAAAGCCTCATGCAGTCATAGTTGGAGCTTTTTGTGGCTGGCTGGATCTAGAGTGTGTGATGCTAGGACTCAGGATATGATGCTGGGATTGATTCATTGTTCAATGCTAGGATTAAGGGTCCCTCACCCTTGGTGTGAATGCTACCCACACTAAGGGCGGGGAGCTGGAATAGGAATAAAGGACTGATAGGGGGCTACTGTTGTCCCTTGCTGCTGGTCACTTGCCCCCTCACTACATCACTACTTTTCTACCTTCCTGCCTTCTGCCTATCATGAGCTGCTTCTCCTCTGTGATGTTCCTCGGCCAAGCCACCCTGCTTTGGTGATAGCTAGTTCTGAGCCGAAATCTATACAGACTTTACTTAGGCCTCAGAAATGAAAAAAGTAACTATGGCACCACATGAACTTTCAAAGTGAGTTAATTACCTTTGCCTATACTTTCTCCCTGCCCCACATGTACACCACAAATCATTCTTTAATAAAAACATTTAATCTGTAATACATTTTTCAAACTAAGTAGATATATTTAATTTATTGTTTTTACATTCTGTTAATAAGGTTAATAATTGTATAGCTCTGTGTGTTTCTAATTTCATAGGATTTAAAATTTTGATTCTGTGTTATTGACTGGAATAACAGATAAGAGATAGCCCTAGCCCACTGCTTAGCAATTTTCTCATTGCTAGGATGAAATAAAGCCTGTAACGTACGGGATGAATTTACCTCGGCTCGCACTCTCACAGGATTCAGTTCACAGTAAGCATACAGCAAGGGCCTAGCAGAAGGAAGCTACTCCACTCATGGATTCTAGGAAGCAGAGACCATCAAGAGACAGGAGAGAGGAGCCAGGGACAGGAACGCCTTTCCAGGCCTCATGCCCCAGCACCCTTCTTCAAGCAAGCCCCACCTGCTAGCAACAGCACCTTCACCTACGAACTCGTCAATGGATCAATGTCCTGAAGAGGTCAGCATCTCCATGATCCAATCATGGTTGAAAGCCCCACCTCAGAACACTTCAGACTATTGGGAGGTGCTATGCTTTTTAATTTGGGTGGGTTTTCTGTTTTGGTTTGGTTTTAAATAGGATCTTGTTGTGTATTCCAGTCTCCTCTTGAAGTCACAGTGTAGATTTGGCTGGCCTGGATCTCTTGCCTATCCTCGTATCTCAGTGCTCCCACCACCCCCAGCATGGAGAATAGAGCTGTCCACCACCATTCGGGTCTTGGCTGTTATTGTAGATCTAAACCTTAATGGTTTCTTTCCTAAGCCTCTAGTGACCTGTTTTCTCTCTCAGAGCAGGGAAAAAAAAGAACATTCGGTTTCTTTTACATGAAAATTGGTAGATCTGATGTTATATAGAGCTCTTAATTTTTTTTCCATTGACCATTTATGTATCATTATAAATGTTCTTAATATTTTCACTAGTCATTATCTTACTGATGTTGTCACAAATTCTGAAAAGATAAAATATTAAGTTATAAACTTGTTAATACCTTCAATACTTTATGCACAACAGTCTTCTTTCAGAAGTATACATTTGTATGTGCATCTCGCAAAACTGAAGTTATAAAGCTGAAAGCAACTGGTTAAGTAGCTCTGAAATCATGTCCTGAACATTTGCTAATTTTATAAGATAATTTATGTCATAATTTTTATTTCTGTACACAGTGTTCTCAGCATCCAGATGTAATAATTTATTCATTGCATCCTATAAGGTCAGAGTTTTTATGAAACATTTTCCCTTCTGGTAAAGTATGATATAATAAACTCCTTTGGCATAAATTTTCTTGCATATATTTCATCATTTTATTAGTTTAAAATAAATTAATAGGCTTTATATATGTGGACACCATTGATGATTATTCTCAAATAATTCTTCGGGCCAGCTGTGTGAGTATTAGTGGAACTACTCTGAGTCACAAATACAGTACTTTTCAAACTTCCTCTAAAAGTAGGCCTTGAATTCATAATTATCAATATGACAAACTAAATGTATAAGTTTTAAATGTGCATTTTAATAACCACTAAAGATGTTTACAACTTCCTTTCACGTATGTACTTTTATAAATTGACATTTTTGCTTTAGGATATGCATAATTTTCTCTGTAATTTACTTATAATTTTGAGGTACTGAATAGCAAAATGGAAAAATGTCATCCTTTAACAAAGAGATATGTACCCTTTCACCAAGTTGCTATGTCAATAAAGCTGGACTCATTGCAATTAGGTATTCTGTAAATCACTAGTGATTTTTGACCTAGACATGAAAACTTTGTGCTACATTTGTCATATGAAAATTGATGAGTCAGTATTTGGTCCAAACTGGAAACCAGTAAAATCTCTATCAAACAGTAAGCAGTAAATGCAAGATTCACCTAAATGCAATTGAATAAATAAACTTCTAAATGTCCATTAACATGTACATGAAGATATTATTTACAAGACAAGGAAAAGTGCCACATTAAGTTGACTTATGAAAGGTGCAAAAATGTATATGTTAATGAATAGTTTTTTTAATGATTAGGAATAGCCATTTTAGCATACTGAAGAAATGTTCCCACACTTCACAAAGTAGGTGATTCTATCAGATGGAAACGTATATGGAATAACTTTGATATAGGGTACACGTTAACTTTTATTCCAAGTGTAATGTGGGGTAAGGCATAACATTAAGCAGGTACAAGACATCAACTGATAGGAATCTGAAAGACCATACTTCACTATGAGGAGGATGAACCATTAAGAAGTCCTGAGGGCACTTAAGGGATTACAGATAATGTCCAGGAAAAAAATAGTAGTAATAGGATGAAGAAGTAGCTATGTCAATGTAACCAATCATTTTGCTTATGGTTTAAATACAGTGGGAAAAGAAAGGAAAGCTTTATGAGAACTCCGAAGTTTTGGCTTAGCCATTTGATCCTGAAAAATATGAAAACAAGGAGGAATTAAATCAAAGTAAATTTGAGGATTGGGTACAGATTAAATACTGAACAAGGAAAAGAGGGAGAAGAAAGAAAAGGACAAGAGAAGAAGATTTACTGCATTACTTTGGGTGGAGTATTTGGATGCTGCAAGTTTTTCCCAATATATTATGTCTAATAGCAGTAACCTTGTAAAAAGAGAAACACTGAAGTGACTGACACCGAGGATTTGGAGGAAGATTTATTTAACCTCAGAAAGACAGTGACTGGGATGATTCTGAAAATATTAGGCCTGAAAGGCTGAGGGAAGAAGGCTTTTATGGAGTTGTACTTGGCTGTCATTGATTGGTTCTTACAATCTGCATCATACTGCTCAGCTATGGATCACAATGGCCAGAAATTCCTAGGAACAAAAGTAACAGGAACTACAACAGGAACTGTCACCTCGGCGACTAAATTCTACCGGTGCGTGGAGACATTTTCTGCTACATTTCTCCCCTCTTTGTTTCTCTAGCAAATCTTTGCTGGGCATAGTACATGAAATCTTTTGAAACAAGGTCCAGCTAGAAGCATGATCACAGGGCCGCCAGTCATCCTGGAATGGGCCTTGGCCAAGGTCTCCATGATTAGAAAGTTTTCATACAGGAGTTTATGGTTTGTATCTTTTATTATAAAGTTTCACCCTAAGCTTACTCTGATAGCAGTGTGAAAGAGTTGATCTGATCTAGGAGAGTGCCCAATATTCCTGGGACACTTGTCAAATCTTTGTAACATGAAGAAAGGATGGGATAAGTAGCCTAAAAAGGCAAAAAATAAAAAATCATGGGGAGTAACACATTGGGGTATGGAGCAATCCTGTGAATGATGTCCTCAGGCTTCAGTCATACATGGACTGGTCAGTGTCCAGAGTGACCAGAACTGGGCTTTGGGTGCACTGTTGCTTCAGAGTAAGCTTCAGAGGACCTGTCTGGTCAAGGAAAACTCCAGAAATCATGTGGATGGGCTCTCATAACCCTGAAATGTTTAATCTAAGATTGAATCTCTGAAAGATCTAGAGTTCTAGAGGTAGTTAATATGTACCTGAGTTGTACATGTCTGCACGTATAGTTGATCTGTTAGCTCAACTTTTGTGGAATTAATTGCAAGATGTTTCTGTAGCATTATGTTTGATTTTCTGAATGTTTTTAGAGCTTGTTCCTGTAGGTGGTTTCTACTTAGTTATTTCTACTACAAATGCAGACCCATTGTCGCTGCCAATGGTCAAAGGTAGGCATATCTAGGGATGATTTGTCACTGCAGGACCCTACAAAGTTTTACTGTCCTCTCAGCTCAGGTAGGGAGACTTAGGCAGCCCAAGTTGATACAGATGAGTACTGTTTATTTGTCTGGGCAGAGGACACAGACTCTGAAGCTTGAGCTGGCTGTAAGGATACAGGTACCTGCTTTGCAGCTTGAGCTTGATCAATAGGGGTAGATTCGGCTCTGTCCTGCCAGTATTTCTGGTTGGGGTTGATGTTTCAGTCAATCAGATCCCCAGAGGGGACTTAGGCCTCTGGAATTAATTATTTTGAATGCAGATGTGGTGTCACTGGTGGCAGGTTTCCAAACAGCAGCAGGAAGCAATAGCAGGAGAACTTTGGCCAAAAGAGCTTTGTCCAAGCTCTTTGCACAGCATATTCATCCTGTCCTAACAAACTTACTTCCATCTGTGAAAACAGAGTATACTCAGCATCTGGCAGATAGTCCATTTTAAAGTCTGGTCAGCTCAAGAGCAGTTCGTCAGTCAGTGCCAGACTGCCATGATCAGGTGGGCAGGTACATGGCAGGATTGAGTAGTCCTGTTATTCATCAGTCCAGTACAGCAATATGGCACCTGCACAGTTGGGTCTTGGCCTAAGGCCAGCTTATCAGTATTTTTATCAGAAGGGCAATAGCTATTAAAGCATGAAGGCAAAGTGGAGAGACACCCATTAGCAACTAGATCCAAGTATTTGCACAGGCAAGATTTTTGTGAACTCAATGATTCAGATCCTATAGAAGCCACCAGCTCAGAGAAATATGTGGACTTTCTCATAGTGTTATAGCAGAGCTTTTGTGCCTATCCAACAGAAAGCTGGGGTATCATTAATCAGAAGTACAGTGATATTTCATGCTGGCAAACTAGCAAGGTGATCTCTGAGAGTTTCCTCAAAGAGGGAAAACAAGGTCTGGGATCTCTGAGGTTTAGTCCAGATCAGTTACACTCTGAGTTGTACAACTGGAGTCTATCAATTTAAAGGAGAAGAGGGCTGGCTGGCAGGAGCCAACTGAAAGCTGAAGAAGACACTCCTCAGGTCCAGGGAGGTGCACAGACAGAGCAGCCTATGTCTTATGTCCTCTCTTCTAGTCACTTGCACATACATTCAGCAGGCACTCAAAGTTTAAACCTTCTAAGCACCTCTCCTTGAGTGCAGTCCTAACTTGAGAGCTGATCAAGATCTCCTTCTGCTGGAGCTGACAGACAGACTATCTGGGGTGCCCCCAAGGGACTTACCTTATCCACTCACCAGAACAAACTGAATCCTCCTCCCTTTTGAGTCCAGTGTGAGACACTCAGTAAGGAGCGAAAAATCTGTCTCCAGACCTCAGAGGGGACTTAAGAAATCTTGAGGTTTTGTCTTCCCATCTCCATCCGCAAGGAATATGACTGCACTGATTGACATAATTCCTAAAATATCAGGCCTTCAAGACCCAGGGAGGAAGATTTTTATGGATTTGACAAGGGAAGTACAGAGGCAGAATAACTGGCTGTCTCTGCTATGTATCACAGTGATCAGCAATTTCTAGGAGGCAAAAGCACCTAGAACTGTAACATGCACTGTCACCAAGGCAACTGAAGTTTACTGAGTTGTGGCGGGGGGGGGGGGGAGCCAGCATTTCTGCTACAACCAGAGATGTAACTTTATGTGGAAATAGGGTCTTTGCAGAATTCTTTGAGGGTTTTGAGATGGGAGATTTTTTTGGTTTATCCTCAAGGCTTTTGAATGTGTCCTCCTAAGAGAGAAAGGAGGAAGAAACAGATAACAGACATGCAGGCAATGATGAGATGGATGAGAGAGAGATAGATAAAGATATTAGCCTACAAAAGTGGAGTCCAGTGGCCAGAGTTAAATGGCGTACTCATCATGAGCTATAGCAGCAAGGGCACGATTCTCTCATAGAGCCTGCAGAGATAATGTGATCATGGAAACCACTCCACTGATGATATTTCAGAGATATGGCCCTCAGAATTGCATGAGTATACATTGTCATTTCTATAAACATTGGTTTTGTGTCATGTAGCAGCCACAGAAAAGTCAACCAGATTTTGATATCAGGGTGTGTTGTAGTAAAAATCCTATAAATGTGCACATCCTGTATGATTGGGCAAGGAGCTGGAGCTGGAATCACTTTGAAGTGTATGGCTAAAAAATGTCTTCAGGGGCAGGGGAGATGGCTTAGTAGAATAAGCACTTCCCTGGCAAGTGCAAGGGCCTGAGTTCAATACCTGGTTCTGAAAAAAAAAAAATTCTTCATTTCCTGGAATGCAATGTTAGTAATGCTATGGATGTTCAAAGGAATTTTGATAAGAAAGTGAACTTTAACTAAATATTGAGAGGAAGGCAGTCCTTACTCTACAATGGCAAATACCTAGTAGACTTGTGCCCCATAAATGTGTGGAAAGCAAAACTTGTAAGTGAAGGATTTGTATGCTTAATTGAGCTTTCTAATTTAAAAGCATAAGGAGGATGCTAGTTTCTCATTGCTTGTTGTTAGTCGTGAAAAGAAGGGAAAAAAATCGAGAGGCGAAATGTTAAAATAAGACAGAGATTTGATGATTTTGGAATTTTCTGCAGATTCAGATTACCATAGTGCTAAAATTATGCATTTACTTTTAGGAAAGTGAGTGATGCTGTAAGCCAAGAGTGTAGCTAGACAAATATGGATAAAATGAGTCAAAATGATGAAGCATTCAGAGTATTCCTTTACAGAAATGGCTTGTTGGAAATTGTATGTGTGTGACTTGTAAATTAACTTAGTCATCTCAGCAGAAAATGGAAGATCGGATGCTTCAGAAAAGGTATGTGAAAACACTATTTTCTGCTAATGTGAATCTCTAGAACACACAAAGCACTTTCAAGAATTATAGAAACATATCAACAGAATCTCTGGTAGCTTGCCCTGCTAAGTTGGAGACAGGAGTGAATGAATAAAGCATAACTCAAGTTGTATGGCCTTGGGTTGGAGTACCAAAGCTATGGATGCTGTGCTGGTACCCGGAGTGGTAGATGAGAGAATTCAATCACAGATTTAAAAGGGAGACCCTCAAGACACAAAATATTTTTCCAAGGCTTTGAAATCTAAAACATAACACTGGGTTCTATTGTCCAATTGCTCCTGGAACTAGTAACTCCTTTTATGCTACTTTTCTTATATTCACATTGTGAATATTTACAACTGCTATACTGTGTCTCTCTCACCAGTTTTTCTTTGTTCAGTTTTTGATGGAAGCATATAACTTGTGGCCTAATTATACAAATCCTGAAATAAAAGAGCAAGTTTATCAAAGAATGGGTCATAGCCAGATTATTTTTCATACTTGTTATATTTATATAAAAGATGAAATTTTGGACTTTTGAACTCATAACATTCAGAAAAATTTGGGACTTCAGTTAATGCTAAAATAAGTTGAGATTTCTGAGGTTGTATGATAGGATGAATGTATGTTATATATGAGAGGGATGAAAGCCTTTGTGACCTTATAATCAACTATGGTTGGCTGAATAAGGCTTTCCCCCAAAAGAGGATGTTCGTATCCTGCTATCGCCTATCTGTGAACTTTATGTTTCATAGAAAAATGAGGCTTTGAAGATGTGATTCAGTTAAAGATCTTGAGATGGGAAGTTCTTTTTGGTTATGTAGTGGTTCTGAGAGTCAACAAGTGTTCTTATGAAACACAGGCAAAGAGAAATTGAGAAAGAAAGGGAGAAGCCATAACCATAGAGGCATAGACTGAAGCAAGTGCCCACACTCTGAGGAATGTTGAAAACCACAGGAAGGCAGAAGAGAAAAAGACACTCTCCTGGAGCATCTAAAAGGCATGTGTCCATATCAACATCTTAATTTCTGTAAGGTAATATTTATTTTACTTTTCTGATGTCCACAATTGTGAAAGGATACAATTCTTCTCTTTCAGCTACCCGGCTTAGGGTCATTTGTTATGGCAGCCATAAGAAAACACATTTCAAGAAATTCCAAAATTATGGTCAACTCAGTCATCTAATCCAAACTTATCTGACTGGGTAGAAATTTTTGATAGGTCAACCGGACATAGCTATTTGAAAGCCAACTGTGTAGGAACTGCAGCTTGTTCTTCCAGTTCATAACAGAGCAAATGGCTCTTACAGATGTCTAGAACTGAACTTAACATTTGCCATGCCTTCTGAGGGCTAATAGTAATGGTGCATGAAAATTTGTCAGATCAGCTACAATTAAGCTGAGCAGTTGTGATTTGCTAGCAGGGAATATTCGAGGGGGACAATTGGCCTGCACTTAATATCAACAACATAATGTAAGTTTAGATTATAGATGTTATGGCAAGCAAGTAGATGATTGAAAGCTTCAATTTGTTTTATTATGACCTGTAATAAATTATCAGTTGGTGTTTTACAAATATTGAAATTACCTCATAGTTACTCAATTCATGTGATTGTGTATTGCAGGTCAAGTTTTATAGTTGATTTTTTTTTTTTTTTGTACAGGGTTTCACTACGCAGCTTAGACTCATGATGATCCTCCAGTTTTCTGCCTCCCTAGTGCTGGGGTTATAGGGGTGCACCACCACACCCAGACTAATTTTGATTGTCATAACATTTGAGTACTGTTAAATTTTATAACTGGATATTTTAAAATATTTCTGGGAGATGAAGTAGCAGATATCTGTGTTTTGTGTACTAACAATGGAATTAAAACATGACTTCTTTTTCTATGATGAGCTTACAAAATTAAGTGAATATGATTTAAGCTGTTATAGTTTGTGTGTATTTGTTCCCCCAAAGCCTCATGCAGTCATGGGGTGGACTTCTAGAGTCTGTGATTAATTCATGATCCAAGGCTGGGATTATGGGTCTGTGTGCTGCTGGTATTATGGATGTGAGTGCTACACCCAGACTGGGACAGATAAGGAGAGAGGATTGCCTCTGCCGCTGCTGCCACTGCTCCTCCCTTTTGCCTTTGATTTTGTTGTTTGAGGCCACCATGAACAGATGCTGCCTGCCATACACCTTGGAGCCAGCTGAGCATGGATTGATTCCTCCACTAACAGTGAGCCACATAAACCTTTTCTTCCATAATTTTGTTGGGAAATTTTTCCCAGCAAGGAGAGAAAAATAAACAAGACATAAGCATACTTAGTGTTTTAACTATCTTTTTAGTGCCTACGATATTCAGGACATTAACTAAAAATTTTGGAAATAGTTCATAGAATTTCTTGTGTGTCTGAAATTGACTTTCCAGACACATAAGACCATCAATAAGAGGGCCATGGAGATGGCTCAGTAGAATAAGCACTTGCCTGGCAAACGCAAGGGCCTGAGTTCAGTCCCTGGTTCCGAAAAAAAAAAAAAAAAAAGTCAGGTAGATCGCCAATAATCACACAAAAAGTAAGTAAATAATGAGAGCTGATTGTAAGGAAAAAGGAAAACTATTGAAAATCATGTAAAAGAATAGTTACAAAATGAGGTAGAAAAATATATTTTACAGAAATTATTTGTGTACTTACCACTTACTCTGCATCATAACTCCAGGAAAAGATCTAGTGGAGGACATGTGGCACATCTACAGGGTGACTATTTACAGTTTTTCTTGTCCCACAGAAATAAATGACAATTTTTATCAATTTTTTCTAGAATAATTTCAAATATCAACATGGCCACACTGTGACTATCTCTCCCAAGCTCAATGTGCCCTTGTTTTCATTATTAAAAAAGGGACTAGACTTAGTGAGTGGTATTCCTTAGAATAAGATATACCCAGTTCACCTTAGTAACAAAAGCAGTCTGCCTGGAAGACCACCCCCCGCAACACACACACTGACATAGGAAAACGTCTCAAACTTGGTGAAATCATCATTGAAGTCATTTAGCTGACTGGCTAGACCCAAATTCCATTCGCCACATCCTTGAACTTCCTACAGATGTTTTTGAGGACTAGAGCTCCTGCTAGGAAAGCTGAATTATCACATAAAAGGTCATTATCACTTAAAACTGCCTCTGCTCATACATATTTCAAATTAGAATCCTTCTTCTTCCCGCCCTCCCATTCCTTTCCAGCCCAATTCTGCCCATCCCTTGGCATAAAATTAAGCAGGAGATGCCTGCTTAATAATCATGATGTGGCTTGTTTTATTTTCAGAGGTGCATATGGGGGATGCTTTTACAATTATCTTTATTTTCCATAATTAATTTGGAAAGCATTAAATGGAAATCAGGCCTCCGTGTGAAGCGTCCATGCAATCACCTATGCAAGCGAGACAGGAGGCTTGACTTTCCAAACAAGGGGAGAATTTTTCCACTTTAGTCTTTTTAACTCATCGAGGGAAGAAACATTCATGTTAAAAAGAGAAGAAAACGTTTTAGCAAGGGAATCTTATTCTCTCCGACCTCATGTCTTACCAAGCTAAGTGATTTCTATAGTTTGGATCAGCACAGGATACGAAAATTCAAAGTTAGGGCCTAAATGTCCAGTTGGTCAGAAAGTCCTGGCTTGGTGGCTGTTGATCCCACTGGAAGTTTGTTCTGAGCACAGCACAGGGCCCCGTGAGCTCTGTGCCTGAGTGTGCTCAGAATGCCACTGGCGATTCAAGGTAGATCTTAATAATTTTCTTGTGAAACAACACAGCGAAATGCTACTGGAAAAAACAGTGTGAAATTTTTAATCACAACGTCCCCCCTTTCCTCTAAAGTAAACTGATCTGAATGATACACACTGTGAACAATAGTACATGGTATATCTTGTTATGTTATATGTATGTCTTTGGTCTCCTTTTCATTTTAAGCATTAGATTAGGGAGTGTTAATTTTGGCTCTCCACAGGAAGTTTCCATGTTAGATAATTTTTCTCCCTCACTATATCCCTAAAATGTTTTTAAAATACACATTAAGAAAGGAAGTTAGTCTTTTATTACAAACATTTAAATGTCTCCTTTTTGTGTGTAGTACAGCAAATTGAGCCCAGGTAATTCATACTGAGCTACATCATTAGTGATTTTACAATGTCTAAATCACTAAATTGGCATGGCTGGCTGGGCTCAAACTTCTAATCCTCCTTCTGCAGCCTCCTGGAATCCTGGGATGATAGGCATGCACTACCACAATCCTGATAAAGCCGGCATTTCTTGCATCCTATCATAGGACTTTGCTATCAATAGTAAACTCTAATACCATCTTTATCACTACACTACTAGTTTTATAACAATTTGCCATTCAAATGCTGTGTTTCTTATAGATTAATTTCAAATTCTGCCCTAAGCTCTTTGGAACATTTTGTCATACAAGTTAATTCTGAATTTATGACAAAATCAGAAGCAAAAATCTGTCAGTCCTTTAATATCATCTTATTTAAACTTATTGCAATTATGTAAATCATACCAGGCAATGAAATAAAGCAAACAATACAAAGCAGGGCCAGAGAGATAGTCCAGTGAACTAAGCACTTGCTTAGGCAAGCGCAGGGATTGGGTTTGGTCCCCCATACCACATGCTGCACCGGCCCCACCGTGCTGAGCTGGCCACTGAGTCTGAGCATGGTGGCACACACCTGTGATCCCAGCTCTGCGGAGGCTGAAAACAGGAGGATCACTATGAGTCTGAGCTGCATAGAGACCCTGTACCAAATACATTAAAAGCAAAAGATGACTTGCTTGTCTCCATCAGGAGTCTTTAAACTCGAGATATACTGAGGGACTTGCAAAGAGTGAGCAACCAACTCTGAAATCCTGTGTAATCCCTCTAGGTTAGATGCCAGGCACCCTGGGAACAGGTTCAGAATTCTAATAGAACAGGACCTTTGTCCTCTTATTTCGAGCTGTGAAATTCAGGCCAACTCTTTAAGTTCCACAGACCTAGGTTTCTTTAGTTTTTATTTCTTTATTTTTCTATATACCCCATCTTTTTCTTTTTCTTTGTATTTAGTACAAGGTCATCAGGTCTACAGGGTCTCACTATGTAGATTGGACTCGCAGTGATCCGCCTGTGTTCAGCCTCCCAAGAGCTGGGATGACAGGTGTGTGTCACTACACCCAGTCTCAATAGCAGTCTCAGCTCTCCCTGGGGGTGAGGCCGGCGTGGCACACCAGGGATCAAACCTGGGCCACTGTGGACTGCCTAAGCAGGTGCTTTAGTCTGCTGAGCTATCTGGCTGGCCCTCTTTGTTGTTCAAAGAGCTATGATATGTATCTGCACCCATGATGGCTGTGAAGTGCAATTAGATACAGCGTTTTGTTTGATGGGATAATAAGGACTCAGTAACTATTAGCCATTAGTGTTGATGTTGCAAGATGCCTAGATAACTCCAGAATCAAGATGGCCTTTTGAGAAATACTTAGAACTGGGAGAAAACCTCAAAGTCCTCAAAGGCCAGCCCAGTAAAATGAAGAGCAAAATACCTTGAGTAGAAAGGTCCTTTTGGTAGCTGGGCTTAACATGAAATGTCTGTTCTTATTAAAAGCTTTAAAAACTCTTGTCCAGGCAGGGGATATAATTCAGTGGCATAAGTGCCTGCCTGGCAATCACGAGGTCCTGAGTTTGATTCCTCAATCCCAAAAAAATTCTTCTTCCTTTTACGCCTCTTCTTGCTGTCCCCCCTCATCTTCCTTCTCTTCCCTCTCCTCCTCTCTGCCACTTCTGTCTCTTCTTTTTTGAACTTTTCTTAGCTTTCCACCCTCTCTTCATCTAATATGTACAACTTAAACATAAAACATGAAAAACCTGTATCAGTCCATGGCACCTGGAGTACGGAGCTTACATTCCATGCCAGCCCCTTCATTAAACACAGCTTTATGTGGAGACTTTAAAAGTCTATCTTTCTTAAACTTGTAAGGTTTGCTACTGGCAAGAGTTCATAACTCCCCAGTCATTTACAGGGTTATAATTTTTACTGAGAATAGTCTATTGGTTCTGCGAAAATTAGTTTTCATTTTTAATCTCAAAGGAAATTAACACTTTCTACATTGCTTCTTGCTGTGAATCCCATGAAAGTATACAAAACACTATTTATACTTTTTAAGCTGTTAAGTAACCTCAAGGAGTGATTTAGGGAGCAATCTGAAAAAAAAAGAGTAAACCTCGCAGAGGAAGGTGAACTTACTCTTAAGTGTTCAGCGGATCACTACTCTTAGCTTGTTGAGTACATTAATGCGTAGTTTCCAACATCATGAATGAAGTGGGGTTAAAACATTTGGCCGGTGTGTTTATACATTCTTCTGTCATGTAAGTCCTGGCTCTTGCTCATATTAACTTTGCCACTAGGTGGAAACCTTTAAAAGATGATCGCTGTTTCTTGTTATTCGATTTAACCCTAACATCATTACAACCTTCAGATATTGTCAGGAAGCTTAAACATGTTACTTCATCCGCATATGATCTCAAAACAGCTCAGAAATGACGGGCGGTTTTTATTTGAATCCAGTTCAGTTTATCTTATGTTTTGAAAGAAGCCCTTCAGACTATACACAGTGCTGAATATCCGAGCTAAGGTTCAGCCCGCAGCATTTGGAAAAGCCTTTCATTTGCCTTCATCCATTCCCCATTTCCTGTATTATGTCTTAATGTGATTTTATTTTGTACTCTTTACCTAAGAATCATATACAATAGCCAGCATATTGAAGCTGTCCTCATCGGCGGGAGCGGCTCATTAGGCGCTTAACTCGATCTTTATTTGATTTCGGCCTCGGAGCGCTGGTTCCTCCACCTCCCATGAAGTTGCCCGATTGGGATCTGCACTGGTTTCAAACTCGGAGAAGCCAGGACAAGCGTCCTCGGCAGGGGCGCAGCTTCTACTGCCACCATTTCAGTTAACCCCTCCTGGTCCCATTATTAAAATGCAAATATCATTTTTACAATTTTTTTTAAATGAACACAAGCATTTATACTCACTCTTCTGAACCTGAAGTTCATTGGATTTATTCCCCTGCCAAAATATCAAACATCTCATTTTTGTAAAAGTTGAAATTCAATGAAGCACGGCAGTTCAGAAACAGGAAATAAATTGGCACAAGCTGCAAAATAATTTCTTCAGAGTATTTAGAACACACTAAGACATTTATCTTTTACTGAAACAAAGTATGTGCTGTTTTTTTACAATTTATTTGGCGAAGATTTGGAGGTCGCTGATCTTCACCCTCTTAAGCCACTAGAAGTGTAATTAAAGTTAATAGCTCCATAATGCCTGAGCAGTATCTGGAAGAACAAGCAAGAATTGTTCCTCACAGTTGAGTTTCGCACAGTTAACTGGTGGCATTCGGGAAGGTTCCAGCCTTCCTCCCCAGCATCTGGCAATAACTTCCGCTGACAGCAGGCGAACAGATTTGATGGATCAGTATTGAATCTGAGATGGAAATGTTGTTTTCCCTAATGTACCCAGACCCCTTTCAGGATGTCTGATAAAGCTTTACTTTGGGGATGGGATATATAAATTATCTCCAACCATCCATTAATCTAATACTCCTTCAGGGGAGAATCTGTCATATTTAGTCTATGTGCAAATGGTGATTCAAATAGCCTAAGGAAAGAGGAATTTAAAATGGCTTTGATATTTACAACCATGTTATTTTAGAATTGAAGGATGTTTGGAGTTCATTCTAATATGCTTACTTTATTTTTCAAGTGAGAAGGAAGAAATCTAGAAAAGTTAAATTCTTTGCTCAAAGTTGAGAATTGTTCTTTTGAATCACAATCCAGGACACATTCCTGTATATCTATAAAATCTCTTGCATTCAATTTCTGTAAGGTCTCCAACCATTTTACATGTAAAAATCACAAGGCAGGGTGAAAGGCTTTAAAAATATAATGAAATACACTTTTATATAGGCTGTACCACAGAACACAATTTATCCAGAATAGAATTTCTGGGGTAAGACTTTGAGATAGATAGATAGATAGATAGATAGATAGATAGATATAAGATAGCTGTATTGTATATGTGAGAGAGGATATATGTTTATTTAATCCTTAAAATGAGGGCCGACCAAATAGCTCAGTGGATTAAAGCACCTGCAAGCAGGCACAGGGACCAGGGGTTCGATCTCTGGGCCTGCCTTGCCAGCCTGATTCCAGGGTGCGCTGAGATAGCAATAGAAACTGAGAATGGTGGTGCATGCCTATAATCCCAACTCTTAGGAGGCTGTAAACAGGAAGATCACTATGAGTCTGATCTAGTAGTGAGACCCTGAACGCCCTATAAACCCTTCCCTAAAATACAAAAAATAAAAAAGAAATAAAGAAATCCTAAATATAATGCAAAAATGATTTTTATGCACTATTTGTGTGTACGGGAACATCATGAAATATCCTATAAGTCATTATGAGTCAATTTAAGAATAAAAACTTAAAATGCAGCTAGGATGGGGAATGAGTGCTTCACAATTTAAACAGTGTTATCAGGTCAAAATCAAATGTTTCTTTCCTGCTCTAATCTCCCCAACAGTAAGCCAATTTCTTACCTTCACAATGGTCCACTCAAAATTTGTTCTCTTGATATATTTTCTAAAACTCAAATTTATCTTTTTTCCTATGACAAAGGTATTTGTGATAGTTACATTTCAATAGATAAAACAATTTTAAAACATTATTAATACTACTAAGACCCTAATGTCTATTTGGCTAAAATTTCATATACTATTGTAAATGTAATAATAATGTAATGTAATAATAATTTAATAGGATTTTATATGCATGACCCGTTGTGAAAGACCACTGGGTGAAAATACTTCCTAGAGTCTGTAAAACATTGTGATACTAGGGGCTGGGGAGATGGCTCAGTGGAATAAGTGCTTCCCTGGCAAGTGCAAGGGCCTGAGTTCAATCCTCAGTTCCACCAAAAAAAAAATACAAATACATAAATAAATAATAATAATAAATAAAACATTTAAAAAAAAAAACATTGTGATACTGATATTATCTAACCCACCTTAATGATGTTTCCACTTTAGTTTACACAGATATTCAACTGACATTCCTCATACATTCATATGAGTGCTAAGACTACAGTAACGAAGTGTGCACATGCTAAGCACCATGCCTACGTGGTGAGCCAGTTAGAATTATACTATCCAAGGGAAGTGGTGCATTGGGCATTGAGGACGGAGAAACTGGTTAAAGAAAATACATAGGCTGAGGTCAACCGTCTACTTGAGAGTGGAGATTTGTTTCAAAATAATGTCTGATTCCAGAGTAACTAAACTTTGTAATTTTATGATTTACAAAGTCAAGAATGATCTAGGTAAAATAAAATAAACCAAACAAATATCCTGTATTGAGCTAGTAAAACTGATCTGATTGACATTCCCACTGTCGATAGAAATCAATACATGCCTTCAGAAGGTTTTATGAAAAATTTAAACACTTAATTGGCATCAGGGACATGATAGTCAGTTAATACTTTTGATAGAGTGCTATACTTTCATGCCTTGCAAAAATGAAGCTTCTATATGCTATCTTTGTGTTTGTTTCTCTCTCTCTCTCTCTCTCTCTCTCTCTCTCT
>NDGM011231076.1:1701-11755 GCA_002564305.1 Octomys mimax | reverse complement strand
AGGCCCTTGCGCTTGCCAGGGAAGCGCTTATTCCACTGAGCCATCTCCCCGGCCCCTAACATTTAACATTGAGAAAGTCTAGTTTAAACAAAATTTTCAAAGCAGGAATGTAAGCAAGGAAATGTAAACTTTGCAGAAAAAATAACAATAAGTAGAAATCATGCCCAAAGAAACCATGTCTCTAAACCAAATCTTCACATCAGGTATTTTAACTCTTATTCAAAGAGCTAAAACACCCTATGTGCAATAAACTAGAAGAAAGAACAAAATGCTTCTCTGTATAAAACATATTACTAAAAGTAGATTTAAAGAAAAACAAATTTTGGAGCTAGAAAATATGATAACTGAAATGGAAAATGCAGTTAGAGGCAGACGCCAGATATGACCATGCAAGAGAAGCAATCAAATCAGCAGTGAATGGGTAAGTGAACTGTGCTCTACAAATTCAATGAAATATTTTTCATCATACAGGCGATACAGAACTTTTACAACTTGTGACACATATTGCTCTGAAAATTTTATGTTGCCTGAAACAATTCTCACAGAAAAGCCCAGTGTCCATCCAAACTACACAAATTGCTACATGTTTGATGTAGAATTGTGGGAGGGGAAATTCTCAACTACTTAATACTACAAAGGATTTTGTTAGTGAGCCATGAGAATATTTGAGCATTACTCTTCCTAATTGCACAACCTGGTAAGCATGCTAATAGAAAATATCACTTTGAAGTTGATGAATATGTTAAGTAACTATATATTAATGAGAATGATGTCATTTTCAAAATGAGTCTTAAGACTTTTCTTTTTTGTATATTAGGGAAAGGTCTACAGGGTGTTCAGGGTCTCACTACTAGATCGGACTCTCAGTGATCTGCCTCCCAAGAGCTGGGATTACAGGCATATGGCCATATTCCCAGTCTCAATTGCTCTCTCAGCATGCCCCAGGGGTGGGGACCAGCACGGCAAGCCAGGGGATCAACCCCCAGCCCCTGTCCCTGTTTGCAGGTGATTTAATCCACTGAGCTATTTGGCTGGCCCAAGACTTCTTGATATTAAATGGAATGGTGTGAAGTGAAGTGAACATGAAGTGAAAGAATATAAAAGATTTTTTCAGAGACAAGCAATGCTTAATGTTTTCCAACAGTAGATTCTCCTGCATGTGGCTGGCAATGTCTTCCATTGTCAGGCCAAGACACTGTCACCAAGGGCAACACTGCACTACTAAAATAAGAAATACTTTGTAATGAAAGATACATCTCTGTTTTATCTTCTTGAAACTATTGCTTTTTTGTACAATAAATAATATGTGGAAATTTAGAATAATTTCCTTTGCCATTACTTATTCTAAAATAGGAAGATCAATAAAATCATAGATTCAAAATGAGTCAGCTGAGCTCTGGAAGAACTCAGATCTTCTAGAAACACTGTTGAGAGAATAAATTTGTCTGAAGATTTTAGAAGTCCCAGTAGAGGTAGATTTTTTTTCCATGTAAAGAAGAAAAATGAGTTGTTGAAATTGGACAAGTCCTCTCAACCCAATGTCAGCAAGTCACTCATCTGCAGTATATTCTCCAAACTTCTAAGAATCAAGGCTGGTGAGATAGCTCAGTTTCTGCTTAGGAGGCACAGGGGCTGGGACTCGACCCCCAGCACCACATGCCACACGTTGGCCGCACCCCTGGGCTCACTGAGCTAGCCTTTGAGTCTGGGCATCGTTGCATGTGCCTGGAATCCCAGTTCTGGGCAGGCTGAATATAGGAGAATCAGTATAATTTTGAGCTGCATAGTGAGACTCTGCACAAAGGAAAGCAAATAAAAAAATAAATAAATTTATAAAAAGTTTCTAAGACTCAGCAGATATTGAGAAAAGTAATAATAATAATAATAATAGTAATAATAATACAAAAAGAAAGTTAACATATTCTGGAATATTCAGGAATAGGTACATAAATGTTCACTGAGTTTTAAGTTTTAAAGTGCTTTTCATTTGTTTCATTTCAGTAAATATCTGAAATGTCAGGTGTACATTTATTAAACAGACTGTGATGCAGGTTTTAACATTCAGATGTCATTATTGTTACATATATTGATCAGCTGTGAATTTACTCCATATTTTAAATAACTTTAATTTTGCTAAATATTTGAATTATCTACTGTATCATTTTAGTAATGAGAAAACTGAATCAGAGAAAGGTTAATAAGTTATCACAATACATAAATAAATGTGTGTTAGGAAGTAATAGAGACAGTATTCTCAGATTCAATATCCAGTATCATTTTCACTGCTAAAATAGATATGCATAATAAAACAGAAGTTTCCTTCACTACATGCATGCAGTTGCTATCTTGTAAAACTGATGATGAGGAACAGTTTGATCATCATGTGTCATAAACTTCATGGCAGTGGTTGTGGCTATTGAATATACATGACAAAAAAATTAAAACAATTTCTCAGTCTTCAAGTCTCACTTAGAAAATATTTCAAAAATGAGCACCAAGTAAAAGGCATTTTAGCACATGTATATTCACTAAAAGCAAACTGTACTTTAACAGAGAAAAACTGATTCTGCATAATATGGTGGATTCATGAGGAATTCTTTTTATCTGTCCTTATGGTTTTTGTCACACAAGCATAATTAACTATAAAAAGAAAATTTTTGTATAGCATGTTTTATGAGAACCTGAAAAGAAAGCACTAGAAGATTGTCATCCTAGAAATCTATTTTAAGACTATTTAAATAAGACATCTCAGATAATTACACTGTAAAAGGTATCTTTTTCTATCTTTAGGCAGCATTTTAAGTAATAAATTCAGAACAAAACCATCAAAGTCAGGAGAAATAAAATGTGATCATTTTCACAATGATCCTGGAAGAAAACTACATAATGGGTGAGAAATGAAAATTACTTGGGGTAGGATGGGTGAAGTAAGCATGACTTATTATGTTGCCAGTTTGGTAGATGAATATTTAATAGAAATTAAAATTGTCATTACTTGCAAAGAATGGCCACTCCCACTTGGCTTAAAATGAAAATTTATTGAATACTCAACATTACTAAAATTTCAACTGCTCATAATGTAGTCTGTGAATCCAAATGAGTTGGAGAGAAGGTGACACCAATTCAGTCTCATCAGAACATTAGGTGTTGTGGCTCTTGCATATTGTATACCTCCTTGAAAACTGAGTTAAATGTAAAGACATTAGCAATATAGATATCTCGGTATGAAATAGTTCGCATAGATAAGAGCGCCATTACTGTCTAATAAGGACCATCCTGCTAAAGCTGCGTAATCGTGGATGTCCATATGATGAACATTCTTGTTATGTTAATACTGTCATGATCCTTTCTGAGGAATTTCCACAAGAAGAGACCAGTAAATTTTAATTGTCTACTTAGAGAATTCAGGCATGCATAATTTAAAGGCTGCTGAAGTAGACAAGATTTTAATATCTTTACTCTTAAGTGCACATCTAATAGGCAGAAATAGTGTGTTTTAAGTAGGGCATATTGAGACAGCAAAATTCCAAGACACTTAGTACAATCTGAGTTTCAAGTAGAAGCAAGTATTGTTTTAGTGTATGTCTGGAATCTTATTAGATGACAGATTCACATTAAAACATTATTTGAAGTTCATATAAAATTCAAAATTTTCTTTGTCTGAATTTTTTCTATCATTTCTAATTTCAGATTAAGATGGCAATAAGATGAATGAAATTGGAATATGAATCTCTGGGTGCCCGAGCTACATCTTCACTTGATAGAAATTCTCTGCAATGTATTTAAATAGACACTTGTTACTGTCTTTGAGAGGCAAACATATAAATCTCATTCTTGCAAAAAATTGCAACATTTTATAAAATTATTGTGTTTATGAATTTCATATGGTTTGTGATAATTATTTTGATTGCTTGAACAAGAAAACTGGAGAGAGAATAAAACAATTAATTTTATTCCTTACCAAGCTCTTAAGAAAAACAACTTTTCATAAATCNGATCCATTCTTCATCGAAATAGCTCATAAAAACTTACATGGATAGAGTGCAAAGTTTTATGGGACTATTATTTTTGGTATTGATATTTTCCAAATAATATTTTGCTAACAAATAAGTCATTAGTTTATTTTTTATTAGGTTTTCCTAACTTATGTATAATTTTAATACATCAAAATGTGTTCTTTACTTCATCTAGGAAGGAACAAATAATGGTAAATTTAATAAATCAATTTTTAAGTTCAATGAAAGCAGAGTTTAAATACCTCATAAAAACAAGTTTGGAATTACCTCTTGATTTCATTGACTTAATAAAATAAATAAATATTACTTGGCCCCCTCTGACATAGAAAAATGTAATCAAATATTGTCTGTTGAAAATGAAAGGCATTTGTTTTTCAAGAATGTTTATAAAATTGATATTTTAAGCATTTTACTTTAAAATGCTAAAATCATAAAAGGCTACAAATGGTATTTTCTCAAGTAGAAAATTCTTCATTTAAGATATTGGTGTTTATATATATAAATATAAATATAAATATATATATACTATATGCATACTAATTCTATTTTCATGTATATTTAACTATATATATAAGCTTATATATATATGTAAATGTTGATTCATTAATTTTAGTATTTTATATAAAGGAAAATTAGCAAAGCACAAATGACTTTATAAAATTTGTAATGCTTTATGAAGAAATATTTCTCTTTAACTAATAATACTGCAAATCCTAGACCACTTTTGTCAAGTACATAATCGAAACTAGGACAAATGTTTTACCATTTGGCTAAATTAATATTTTGAAAAGATGATACGTTTATGTCTGTAAATCTCTTTTCAATCTTATTTTATTGCTATCCATACTAAAGGATCCTTACTGGATCTCAAATATAAAAGCTGACGCTTTGTTAGTCACTTGTGATGGATGGCTATGGATCCATAAAGTCATACTATGGACAAAAAATAAAATATTCACTGAAAGTTTATGACGAACTTTCTGGAGGGTGGTTACCTGCTGCAGGAGAATCTTGCTTCTGATCTTCTCTTTCCAATTCTAAGTGAACAGACAACTCTGAGATGGATGTTGCCTGCCTTTCACCCTCAGGAAGCAGTTGTCAGGTTAATAACTTGACCTGCATCTTAGAAAGAAAATTGAAGCCACTCTTCCACTTGGTTTAGACAGTGACCAGCAAAAAAGGTTATTATAAGCAATGTAATGAAGACTCTAACATTTTTGTCATGAGCGAATCTATCACTGGCAGCCCTAACTTCACCAGAAAATCTGCTATCTTCCTTAAATGAAACAAGTTAATGAGTCAGTAGCCCATGCTATGCTTAGGAGTGAAGAAGCAAATGTTGGTCCAGGAGACTTTAGTGAATATGTCTGAATACTCTTTTTCTTTTCCTTTTTGACCCTATTTACTTTTTGAATTGGAGGATTAAACCCAGAACCTAATATATAACAACCACATCTTTACCACTGAATAAAACCAACCTCCACATTATTATTTTAATGGCATGACTGCAGGGTAAAATCTTCTGTTATAATTCACTACTAAGGTCATAAAACTGGGTGTGAACTGCAGTATTCAGCTATGAGGTCTTGTTGCTGTATGAGAAATATTGTGCGATTAGGCCTAAGATTGATGTTTGTTTTCTTGTATGAAGAATCCATTAACTGCAAGGTCTCAGTGAACACATGTTGAGAAGGAGGAATCATGCCCCAGTGCACAGATGGTTCTATGTGTTGTATAGGCATTACCCACAGGAATACCCTTTATACATGAGAGTCCTACCATGGACAGCCCTGAGGAACAGAGTCTGCAGAAAGAAATGGTCAAAGTAGAAATATGTGCCTAACATGGGTGGGGCACATGATGCAAATGGACAGGTAACCCTTGTTTGAAATGCAACTGAAAAATTGGTGACAAATATCTGGGAATTCATGTCATCATTTCCCTGAGGAAAAAGGCTGACAGGTTCATTTCACTAATTTGGTTAATCACAGTGAACCATTTCCATCAAAGAAAAGGGGAAGTCTTCCTCCTCACTGAACAGAACATATATTGTCGATAAAGGTTTTCCTTTGGTGTCTGTAACACACCTTCCAGAACCATCATTCACAGGTGCGAAGCTGTGTTATCCATTGCCGTGTTATAAGAACATCTTTGGTTCTGATTAGATAAATTATTTGCTATGAATAAAAGATGACAATAGATTTGGCAAGATGAAATTGCCTTGTCCTTTAATACTTTATGTTACTTTGAAGCAGCTGGCCCCATAGAGTGGAGCTATGGCCTTCGATAACTGGGGAATTTCCAGAATCACTATTTTATTTTGGAGACACAACCCAACTTACACACATTTTGGCTTACAGACTTAGTGCAGTGACCAGCTTGCTTCAAGACAAAGACGGGATGGCAGAGGACTACAGCAGAGAACATAGTCACTCAGCCCTGGACGGGGAGGAGGCCGAGAGGAAAGGGAGAAAAGAGAAAGACATTCATGTGTCAGTACCACAGCTCCATTGACCCGGCTCCCAGCAGGCCCCATTCCTACCAGAACTTTTAGCTCCTAAAACATTCATAGACGAATCTACTGATGGCTGTAATGCCCCATGGTCAAATGAACCTTTATGTACATTTTAGGGGTATCTTAGCTCTAAACCATAACATTCAGCCCTTGGCACTTAAAAACACTCATGTCTATCTCATTACCTTACAATAAATTTTGTCCACACTTAAGTGTCATCAAAGTTGGAGCTATGCCCTAATATAGGGTTCAAGCTCAAAATCTCTTAGGAAACACAAGGAAAAAAAAATAAGTGTGAACTATAAAAATTAAAAAAAAGACCATGAGAGCTAGAGCAGCATCTTAAGTGCCTGCCTGGCAAGCACAAGGTCCTGAGTTTGATCCTTGGCAAATAAATAAATAAATAAATAAATAAATAAAAACATTCTCAACATATAATGGTACATGTTACTCATTCCTATTTCAAAAGCAAGAAATTCAGTAAAAATGAATGGAACCAAAGGAAGCTCAAAGTTTACCAAGCTCAAAGTTCAGGGCAAACAATAGTACTGTAGTTCCAAGCCTATCACTTAGGTCAACTTGCAAACAGATGTGGACTCCAGGGCACAAGGGCAGCCCTGCCCATCAACACTGCTGGTTACAGGCTATATCCCTCTCTCAGGGTGGCTTTGTCCACTGTCTGTTCTTTTGCCCAGAAAACGTTCTGTGTTCTGTAATCTCCAGCTTCCTGGGCTATGAGCTCCACTTTTTGGTTTATACCTAAAGCTTCACACACTACCATACGATGGGCACACTGCCTAGCCACCCAAGGACTCCTTTAAGATCCAGGTGGAAGTGCCCACGATACCATACACTTGAATTCTTTATGCCTTGAAAATAAGCACCATGTGATGAACACTAAGATCAGTTACCAGATCAGGCCAGAGTTACATTCACTCCATCATGACTAAGATTCATGTCCTGAATGACTAAGCACTGTGAGATGAATCCCACAGAACCAATCTTCTAGGTGTCTTTCCTCAAGCAGGTTGTTTTTTCAAATGGAAAATTTACATGTTGTACCTCTGAGTCTAGGACAGGTGATGTCTTGATGACTTCTGAGATGCTCTCAAGCTATCTCATTGATGATTTAATGTAAAATATTTTATTTCTCTTTAAATCTAATCTTTTGATCAACCATGGGTGCCATGGCCCCAACTTCATAGACATTTCTTCCCAATGAAAATGTAACCTTTTTACAACTTGACTCTAGTATTTGCTACCACTTCTTAGAGGAAGCCACAGTACCTAGGCAATAGCTTAACACTAGGATGTCTGAAAATTTTCCCACCAGATGAATCAGGCTCCTTGTTTTAAAAAAAGAATACAAAATAATATAAAAGCAAAAAAATTACAAGTGATACAGAATTTCACTTAACAAAATAATACTAATTTCACAGTATTAGTTATATTGTGTAGTGATGTCTTCAAATTGGTTTTCTTTTTTTACCAGACATATACATGAAAAATTGGAAGAAGAAAGAAAAAAATAGAGAGAGAGACAGTAAGAAGAAAGAAAGAGGGAAAATAATTGAAAAAAGAAGACAAAACAAATTTAGGGCTGACTGCTCCATGCTGCAGACCAGCAATCTCCTTCAAAGACTCAGAACATGGGCAAAAGACAGATAAACTGTGCCCTACAGCATAACATGCTCGGGCGCAAAGCCAGCTGCCAGTTTCAGTTCTTGCTCCCACCTCCAACTCCCTGACCCTGACCTTGACTGCCAGCACTTCTAGCTGCATTCTGGTCTTTGGAGGAATATCCAAACTCTCTAATCTAGCTCACTTTAGCGATGACATTCATCAGCATCCCTAGCCCATATTTCTCAAACCCTCCAACTTCCCCAGAAAAATAACTTAAAGGGTTTCTGAGTCATATGGTGAAGTACAGTCGCAGCAATGTCCCCATTCTTGGTACCCAAATCTGCCTTAACCGCTTAGTCATTGAGACCCAATAGGTATTTCCGAGTAAAAGAAGAGAGGTCTACTTGTGTTACTGTTTCAGCCCATGGTCAGCCAGCTATCAGGAGGCCTGGACAGCAAGGTTGAAGAAACAGTGCAGCCCATGGCAGCAGCAATCGTTATAGAGAGGTCTGAGCCAGACACAGAAACACACCCTTGCAAGTTGTAATTCCAGCGACCCAGGTCAGAGGTCCAGCGGCCTATCTACTAGATTCACTTTATAATCCCAGTTTTAGTTACTGGATTCCTCAATGTATGAGTTCATTGATGGATTACATTAACCCAGTCCAATGACCTGGTCAACCTGTGAGAATGTGAGAAACTGTCAGAACTCTTCAATGTTCTATAATGTGTGCTATTGTACAGCTTGAAACAGTAGGGTGATTCTTTTTTTAATGTATTTAGTACAGGGTCCCTAGGGTCTCACTACACAGACTGGATTCATAGTGATTCTCTTGTTTTCAGCCTCTCAGGCACTGGGATTACAGGTTTACGCCATCACCCCGGTCTCATTTGCCATCTCAGAGCACCCTGGGGGTGGAGGCATCATGCCAAGGATCAAACCCTGGTCCCTGGGCCTGCCTAAGCAGGTGTTTTAATATGCTGAGCTATCTGGCCAGTCCCCAGTAGGGTGATTCTTGAGACAGAATCTTCAAGAAAGAATGCCCAATGCTTAGAAGGTAGAGATGAACCCAGCCTTGCCCTCTGCAGCTACGTGAGGTGAGATACAGGGAGCAGACAGAGGCTAGCTTTTCCTTCCTCACACTTCTCCATGCACCTCTCAATTGACCTACAGATTAGTTACCATGCCACGGACACCACCAGGTACAGAGCTACCCTCTTGCACATGCGGCTGCCCTAGCTTCCCCACACAGCCCCTTGGAGCTGCTGGGCGCGCCTTGGTGTCCCTGGGTTCCCCTACAAATGCATATGGATCCACTCACCGCACGTGGAGATTGCCAAGAAGGCACCTGGGGCATCTTCCCTTCTGCCA
Source organism: Octomys mimax (assembly GCA_002564305.1). Taxonomy (NCBI): domain Eukaryota; kingdom Metazoa; phylum Chordata; class Mammalia; order Rodentia; family Octodontidae; genus Octomys; species Octomys mimax. The sequence continues at coordinate 2,229 of NDGM011231076.1, read as the reverse complement.
TTTCCTTTCCTATCCTGCACCGTGAAGATATGTCCATGGCTCAGGGAATTCTGCTTTCAACTCTAAAATCCCTACCCTATAAATATTGAAAATAGTTTGTCTTTCCTGATCAAATGTTTATAGATACAGCCCCAAAGTGAAAAAAAAAATCAACTGATATTTTTCTTCATTAGCTTAAAAAATTCTTTTATGCATGGATTCATTCTTTTCAGATAAATTGCTTGTTTTCCAGCTACAGATTGCTGCTTCATCATTTTGAAAGCATCAATATGATTCAGCACAGAAATTCTAAGAGCAAATATATGTTGTGGAAGGAGGCTGAATGTGACTATACAATTAATTTCAGTATGGAGAAGGGACTCCATTCTGTCTCCCCAAATGGCAAGCAAACCTCCCTTACTGCATTGACTTCATCTAATAGAGAGACTCAGCTTTTAGAAGAAGGCAAGTTTTACTAGAAAAAGAAGAAATCTTTCTTTCTTTCTTTCTTTCTTTCTTTCTTTCTTTCTTTCTTTCTTTCTTTCTTTC
>NDGM011231056.1:0-10437 GCA_002564305.1 Octomys mimax | reverse complement strand
CTCTCTCTCTCTCTCTCTCTCTCTCTCTCTCTCTCACACACACACACACACACACATACACAATTCAAGATAAAAGTTGAGAGTAGAATAATTCAAATTATACTTATTGCATTTTGTGCTCCTAATAATTCCCAATAGTTTTTCTAAGCCATCCATAAAAAGCAAAGTTAAAATATTGCTGTAATTAAGAAGTCCAGTAGAATGTTGGCTGTATAAAGAGTATTATATACAAAAACTAACATACAAGGCGCAACACCCTTGTACTGCATTACTTGATTCAGTATTTGCAGTTGTTGGTTTTATACCCCAAGAAGGACATAAAATAATCCTAAAATGCACACAGAGGAGTAGAAATCATCAGTGGAAATTGAGGCCCTGACGACAATGCCCAGAAAACCACGCAAAACCATGCAGTGTGGATTAATCATCATCAGGACCAAGGCTAACTGGTGACCGAGTCCACAGTGGCATTTGGGAAGGTGTAAGAGTATGCCTCCTGAAGCTTAACAGAAATAAATTAAGAACCAATAAAAGGAAGTATAAGTATATGGGTTAGGAGGGAATTTAGGAAATTATGTTGGTGCTCAAACTGCAAGTAAATTCAAGATATATTTAGATGAATCTTTAAATGTAAGACTTACACTGGGTTGCTACAATGAGTAAAATCCTAAATGGAGGCATTTTAAACATAGGAATCTGAGTAAGGACACACTGGAGTCATTTAATTATTAATTTAATATTTTTAATTTTAATCTTTTGGTGCATATAGTATTTAGCTATTAGATTTCAGCACTTTTCATATTATAATTGATCTGAGCTACATCTTTGTGGTCTGGGAAGACTGTGGATGTTAAACTAAAATCAGTCATTCAATGAGTGAATCATATTGGTAGCTGGTACTAGGAGGTAGTAAGAATGTCCCTGAATTCTGAGAGGAGGCTGATTTGACAGTTACAAGTCAAAATTAAATACATTGCACTGACAATATTATTGTATGAGGGAAACAAAGTACTGTGCATCTCATGTCATGCAGTTCATGTTGAACTGTGTTTGTCATATGTCCGATGTTGGGCAAGTTACATAACACACTTGAGCCTCTATTTTTTGTTTCATGATGTACAGTGATAGCTAAGACTAAATGAGATATTCTATGCAAAACACCTAGACCAGTGTCTAATACAGAGAAAATTATCAATATTGTCAAATAATCATAATAGCACTAATAAAAATAACACTAAAAATAGCTGTCAGGACAGTACTCATGAGTGCTCTGAATATATTCAAAGATGGCTTCTTCAAGATTGTTTAAAATAAATAGTTTATTATGGGAGAAAATGGAATCCAGAGAAATTAGAAATTGATTTCCTTCCTTAGGCATCATGGTTCCTTCACTAGTGGAAGCAGTGAGTCTGAAGAAGAGTTAAGGCTTTCTAAAGTAATCTCTGAAGACAGACTGCAGGGGCTTTTCAGAGAGCAGTCCACTCTCACAAAGACAGTAAGTTCAGAGGAGTCTTCCCAGTCTAAATTGCCATTTCTTGGTCATGTGGTATGTTCCTGATGCTTTCTACATGTGACTCCGTTGACTCTCATGGTGACCATGGTTATGTGCTTTCCCCATTTGACAAGGGAGGGCAAAGTTAGTGACTTCTCAAGTTCCACATCTGGTAGGTAGAGTAGAAACTAGAGTCTAAATATGATCAATTCAGATCACACCTTTAAGCAGTGTTCTACACTTTTGGAAAGGAAAATGAAAATTATAGGAAAATGCCATTTTATCAATAGAACTAATACTTACACCTAATACTTACAGACAAGTGAAAGTAGCTGATGTAGATGGTTCAGTCCAGACAGCTACTTGATTTAAGTTTTATTACAGTGCAATGAAAGTATCCAAGTATATTATTGCCATCTGCCTCTCTGCCTTCTGTACAAAGTATGGTAATTATACTTCAGCAAGATGTTCAAAAAATTAATATTATTTGTTGGAGATCTTCAGATTAATGTCCTAATTTTGTTTATAATAAACAAACATGGGGGACCGGGGAGATGGCTCAGTGGAATAAGCGCTTCTCTGGCAAGTGCAAAGGCCTGAGTTCAATCCCCAGTACCACCAAAAAAAAACCCCCCAAAAAACAAAACAAAAACAAAAACAACAATAACAACAGCAAAAAAAACACATATGGACCTTTTTCATTATCTACCATGATTCTTAAAAGAAGGAATGCGATTCATAAAAATCTTAATTTTATTTTTGTTATCTTCATAGCAAATAAATATTTACTTTTGCAGGGACTATATGTAAATTCTGGTCTAGATAGTAGTGGTTCTAATGCATAATCCCTGTCTTCAAGGAGCTTTTAATATACTTAACAAGCTAGGACCTTTCATTGTTTACTGAATAATAATTGACAATACCCCAATAGTTGCAGTCATAAATGAAATATGAGTTGTTGAGGTGCAAGAAGCTCAGAGCTGTCTCAGCTGGGGTAAAAGGTGCAGTAGTTTATAGTCCTAGCAGTTACAAACTGGTATTTTTGAGTAGCAAAAGTACAGCATTGTGTGTGATAAAAGAGGAGAATATTTTTAAATTTTAGGATTTTTCCTTGGAGTTATTCAAGATATTTAGACAAAAGTTCTCAATCTAAAATGATCCACAACAGCAAGGTCATTAGTTTTAATAGAAGCTACACATTAACCAATGAGATTGCCATGTTTGGCAGGAGGAGAGTGGGAAGAAATTGAAAACAGAAAGAAGTGAGTCCCAGTTCACTGTTTTTTTTTTTTTTACAACTTTTATCCTTCCTCTTGGAAAGGAAGTTGAATAAAGAGAACATATTAGTACAAGAAAACAACACTTTACAGACATAAGGATAAGTTTTAGTAGATCTTGTAACAAGTATGCAGTCTTAGATATTTGTTTTCCAAAATTTTAAAATGAATTCGCTGTTAAGTGTGATTTCACTTCAAACTAGGTAGTAGATTTTGGACTATAACTTGGGATCATATTTACAGTAGAAACCTTAAAAATAATTTGTTCAATTAACCCAATTCTGGTATCTGTGAGACAAAATAGCAACCTAAATTATACATTTAATTCTGCAATCTTAAAGGTAGCATTTAGGTCTTCTACTAAGACCTTCATTTATTACCATTGTCTTCTCACTAATTCAAAGAAGTAACATAATTTGAGGATCATGATCTCTTGTGCATTGCTGCCAAATTACATCTCTTAGTTGGCAACCATTGTACTTATCGTCTCCAATGTGAAAATGTGCTATTAATTAGATCATTGAATCAACTTCCCTGTTGAGAAAGAAAATGATCCACAAGGAATACAGAGAAAACTAGCCTGTCAGTGCACACATTTAATATCACAATCCATTTCTGTGGAAGACTGTGGACCAGCCCCACCCTGGCCACTCCTTTCTGGAATGCGTTGGGAACAGAAAGGCTCCTACTGGTCTTAAAATGTCTGCATGCACTCATGCTTAAAGGGAGCAGGAGTGACACATGCATCCTGATACTTTTTTTGTGAAAAGCCCTCTCCTGGCATTTAGCTAAATCACTGTGTCATTGTTCTTGTTTCTGATCTTTCTCATTGATTGTATGTTCTCAGAACACGAGGATTAAAATATTCTTCATCTCTATATTTCAGCATTTGGCACAATTTCTGGCATATGGTATGGTCCTAGCAAATGTAATTAATGCCTGATTTTCTGTGGTCTTTTTCCAACTCCATGTGTTTACCTCTACATAAAGCTTTGTTTCGAAATGGTTTCTGCATTTGAGATAATGGTTGCATAATGTTCATGGCAACCATTCACATATTCATTTTCCTCATTCGTAGTATATAATTTCCAATTCTATCTAATTATTTTTAATATGTATTCTATCTTATATATTCTGTAATACGTGGAATTGAAAGATGACATCACCTAATGATAACTCTAAATTTAAGAGCTGCCCAAAAGCCATGTCCTTTAATTTCATCTATAATGCCAAATCAAGATATAATGAAATCATTGGAAGGCAACCTTTCTGCAGCCATGTAGTTTGCCAAGTGCACCTCTCATAATTTTTTACATGTAGAATGATCCTGTTGTTACAGAAAAGAAAATGGGAGTTCTCTGGACCTTACAAGAAGGGTTAAAACATGGGCATTAAAATTTAAAAATAAGAGCAATGGCTACATTCCAAGCCAATAAAAAAGTTACATGCTCTGCATGATTTTTAATAGCGGGGTAGTAACAAGGAAGTCATGTAGCTATGGTAATTTTAATATATTTGAGGTCCACTATTTTTTGGTTCTTTTAATTTTTCATAGAATAGTATCAGTGTAGCATAGCATAATTTTTCACTTCAAAATTAAGAGTTTATTTTTCTCTTCAGAACTTCAAATAAATACTGAAGATTTACCAAATTCCTGCCAAGGTATATTAATTCTATATCCTGATTGTCATATAGTTTATTTTTTTGAAAATTACTCTAAACTAGATAAGTCCACTATTTTCAGATGAAATATTTATCATACCCATTTTATAGAAGTTACAGTAAAGCCCAGAAAGGCAATAGAGCTAGGAAATGAATTGAAATTAGGTTTGTTGGGCATATTTCTCCTACTCTTTTTATATCTGACAGCTCACATCCTGTGAAATTCACCTCTTCATTACCTCAGCCTTCCTTTCTTTCTTAGCTCAGCTGCTTTTTGTTCCTCATTGTTCAAATACCTCTGGGATTTGGTTCCAGGCTATTTTTGCTCAGTGGCACTTCAATCTTGTAGGTACTCAGTCAACCTTTTGATTAGATCAAAAGATTGAGAAAGATAGTAGAGAAGTGAGCATTTACCAATTGAAATCCCATTATTAATGATTCAGAAACATCCAGAATCAGGTCCTAAAGCTTTCAGATGCCTTTAATCTTAATACCTAGAGTCATAACATTCAGATGGATGATGATCCATACTGGTGACAAACTCAGTGATCAGTTCCTTAGGTGGGCATTGTATCATTTTAAATGGGGGAGATAGAACTGAAAGTACCTCATCAATTCTTTGGCAGTTTCATGTGATTTTTGACAGTAGTAGAAACAAAAAAAAATTAAAATGGCATTAAAATATGTATGTCAAGTCAAATGCCATTAACTACCAGTTGGATAGCACACAATGAACACTTTCTAGTCTACATATACTGGCTATGGTGATGTCCACACGATGAAATGAAGTTAATGACTTCTTAGATGACACTCGTTCTACTCCTGAAAAAAGCTTACTGACAACCCTTTCCCTCACTGCTTCTTTCATCTTATCTGACCTTCTTTCCTACTACTGGCCATACTCAGTGCCCATGGGTGATGTCACTGGAGTTTCTCTATTCCAAGAGGAAGATAAACAGAGGATTTTATATCCTCTATATCTCTGGCAGGCTATAAGATTAAAAGGAAATATAAAAAGTTTTATAAATAGCTCTAAATCTGATATACACATTTATTGCAACATTATTTTGTCACATTAGTGCGCCTCAGTTTGAGTTCTCAGTATTTTTACTATTAAATTGTTGTTGCTCTCTCATAATCTACTAATTAGTTCATGTCCTTTAACTGTGTCCACTGAAACACGGAAAATTTTAGTTCCTCCATCTCTACAATCTCAAGACTCATTTATTTTCGTGCCTCTTATCTGATGTCAAAGATTGTCATGAATTGTGTGAAATAATTTAGGTACTTCATAAAGATAGGAGATACCTAAGAAGATTTGGAAGTGAATGAGTTCAAAGTGTGAAATTTTGTGTCATTTCTAATGCTTTTTTTATTATTATGTATTCTTTAAAAATAAATAAAATAAAATACAAACTCCAGATTTAAAAAAAAAAAAAACAAAAAGAAAAAGAAAACTTAGTGAGGCAAAAAGGCTGATTCCTGAATGTAAGACTCTCAGGAAGACCGTGGTGCTCAAGAGGCTCATGGATGAGGCCGTGGAACCCTGAGAGACATGGAAGACCTGAGCCCTGAGCGTCTAGAGGCCAGGGCCACCTGCCTCCTCCCGTGCTTGCAGGATGAATCGGAGCGGCAGCGCAGGGGTGGAGACAGCCTTTGGGTTGGACAGCATGTTTGATCTGATTCTGCTCCTTCTGTGCTACTGATTTGGGCTAACATCAAATCACCATTGCCCTCTCTTGTCTGGAGTACTGATGGCTGTGTTCCAGATACACTCCATGCTGAGTTTACGCCATCATGAATCATGTTTTCTATTTGTATCTCCAGAGCCAGTGATGCCTTAGATCTCATAGATGGATATTGCTGAACAAGATCCATAGAGGGAGTTCCACTGAGGCCGGCACCCCTTCCTTGCACTGAAGACTGCAAGCGAGACTCCGCAGCCCTAGCCTCAGCCTTCATCCTTCCTGCCGGAGTCCCTCTGAGTCCAGCCACTGGTCCTTGACCTGAAGATCACCAGGGAGATATCACTACCACAGAGACCTGCAGGAGATTTAGGGAGTGCTAACCTGTGCTAATCCACCATCCAGAGAGCCTTGCATAACTTCAGCTGGCAATTATCATCATCGGATCCTTCTTGAACTGTGGCTGGCCCCCTTTTCCTTAATGAGATGAAAGTCAAATTGAGCCCACAAGCAGGAGCTTTGGTGAGCCTACCCCGCCCTCCCACTCTCCTGAGAGCCTTGCTGACCCACACCCTACCCATATACCATCACTGCAAAAAATAACTGGAACCAACTCAAATGAACAATTTACACTACACCTCAAACTCCTAGAAAAATAAGAGCAAGTCAAGTCCAAAGCCAAAAGAAGGCTAGAAATTATAAAGATCAGAGCAGAAATAAATGCAATGGAGACAAAGAAAACAATACAAAGAATTAATGAGTTGAAAAGTTGGTTCTTTGAAAGAATAAATAAAATTGATGAATCTCTAGCCATTCTGAATAAAAAAGGTAAAAAAATTCAAATTCATGCAATGAGGAATGAAAAGGGTGAAATTACTATAGAAATTCAAATATTATCTTATTTATACTTAATTCCAAAAGCTTTACTCTCATAGAATGGAAAATACAGAACAAATGGACAGATTCCTAGGTATATATCAACACCAAAGCTGAATCAAGAAGATATAAAAATTCTGAATAACCCAATATCCATCAATGAAATTGAAAATGTAATTAAAAACCCTGCCAATAAAAAAAAGCCCAGGTCCTTATGGATTCACAGCTGAATTCTACAAGCAATTTAGGTAGGACCTAAAGACAACTCTTCTCAAACTCCTCAATGAAATTGAAAGAAAAACAATTAGCAAGTGCTGGCCAAATAGCTCAGCAGATTAAAGCACCTATAAGCAAGTGCAGGGGCTGGGGGTTCAACCCCAGGGCCTGCCATCCGGGCCCCACCCCCGGGGCACACTAAGATGGCAATTGAGACTGGGTTTGGTAGTGCATGCCTGTAATCCCATCACCTGGGAGGCTGTAAACAGGAGGATCACTATGAGTCCGATCTATGCAGCGAGACCCTGTACACCCTGTCCTAAAATACAAAAAGAAAGAAAGAAAGAAAGAAAGAAAGAAAACACATGAACTAGGAGACAATTATGGCGGACTGTCCATCAGTCAAAGGACTTCTATCTAGAAGAATTTAAAAAATCATGCCTCCAAAATCAAAGACCCAATCCAAAAATGAACATCTGAGCATCACAAGAGATACAAATGGAAAATAAATATAGGAAAGAATGTTCTACATAATTGGTGATACAAAAGATGCAAATTAAAACAATGCTGAGATACCACTTTATGCCCAAAAGAATGGCTTTCATCAGAAGTCAACCAACAACAATGCTGGGGAGACTGTGGGGAGAAAGGAACACTTCTCTACTACTGGTGGGAGTGTAAGCTGGAACAACCATACTGGAAATCAGTATGGAGATTCCTCCAAAAGTTAGGATTGGATGTCCCATTCAAGTTGGCTATTCCCTTCCTAGGTGGTTTTCCAAAAGAATTGAAATCACACCAGGGTGATATATGTGCACCCGTGTTTATAGCAGCTCAATTTGTCATAGCTAAACTTTGAAAACATCTCAAATGCCTATTAACTGAGGAATGCATACAAAACATATGGTATTTTTACAAAAAGCAGGGCTGAGGAAATACCTCAGTAGAATAAGCTTGGCAAGCACAAGGTCTTGAGTTCAATCCCTGGTATCACAAAACAAACAAACAAACAATCCACAATGCCATATTATTCAACTACAAAGAACAATAAATTTGTGGCTTTTGTAGATTAATGGATATACCTAGAGACTATATTGGTAAGTAAAATAAATCAGATCCACATGTGTAAACATCATATTATTTTGCTAGTGTGAGAACCTGAAAGATTAAGGAAAATCTAAAAAGTAAAACATATACTGTGAAGGGGAAAGAATTTGTTCAATGGGAAAGAAAGACTGGGATGAGGAAAAGGACAAATGAAAGCAGGGAAAAATGTACTTAGGTGCATATGCAAGATAGTTTTGATAATTGTATTGTGGATTTCTGCTGGTCTTTTGAAAGGAGTTGTTAATGCTTAATTATTTTTCTTTTTACTTTTTTTCCCCAATAATTTGAATTTCTTACAAATTCTTTGTCATTGTTATTTTTTTTCTTTAGATAAATCTTCCACATTTATATTTGGTTGCCTGAACAACCAATTTGAAGATAGCATCATATAATACAGCAACTGAGGTTGAATTCCTGTTACTTTGTTTAGTGAAATTTTATATCATTTCTAATGCTTTTTTTGGTCACTATTTTATATTCTTAAAAAAACCAATTTCCATAGATGTAAATCCCACATTTATTATTATTATTATTTTTTATTATTATTATCACTTGTGTATTTGATAGAGGGTATGACTATACAGATCAAACTTGTGGTGATCCTCCTGTTTTCTGCATCATCAGAGCTGGGATTACAGGTGTATGCCACCACCCTCTGTTGGCGTGGCCTGCTCAAGGAGCCCTAGGGACAGGGCCAGCACACTTCACATCTTAAATGACTGCCTATCACTGAGATTTAAAATGTATAATTGATACCATGCAAAATGCAAATAAATATTTATTTGCTATTGATTATTCTTATTCTAAATTCTATCCCTGCATAGATTACTAGAAAATTAAAGATGGATTGCATGTTATCTTCGTCTTTAACATAACTCACATCAGTTTAATATTTTCTCTATCCTTTCTTTGAAGTTATTGAAAATTAAACATGGAGTGTATGCTATCTTCATCTTTAACATAACTATCATATCCGTATAATGTTTTCTCTTTACTTTCATTGAAGTTATTAATAAATAAGATCATGAAAATTTTCACATTTGTCATAAATTTTCACATTTGTCAAGTATCATTGCATAGGGCATTTAAATAATAGGAATTTAAAATATCAGTTGTCAAAGTAATTTTGCAAACTTAATCAAGAAATTTCTTTTAGGGCTGTGGAGATAGCTCAGGGGTCTAAGCGCCTGCCTGACAAATGCAATGACCCAGGTTCGATCCCCAGTATCATATGCTGTGCTGGCCAGTGAAACTGGGAGTGGTGGTGCATGCCTGTAATCCCAGAGCTGGGGAGGCTGAGACAGGAGGATCACTATGAGTCAGAACTGTGTATTGAGATGCTGTACCAAATAAATAAATAATGAAAAATAAAAAAGAAAAATTTCTTTAAGAGTTTACGAGAAAATATTTTATTTTAAAATTTTAGGGGCTGGGGAGATGGCTCAGTGGAATAAGCACTTCCCTGGCAAGTGCCAGGGCCTGAGTTCAATCTCCGGTTCTGCCAAAAAATAAATAAATACAAGTAAAATTTTAATGGTTTATGTGATAACCTGAATTAGAATAATTTCTCTTTTTACTGTTGTTTTGAGGACTCTCATAATCAAGTAACACAAGTTATATTGCTGTATACTTCTACATGATATAGTTAGTTTCTCTCTCCCTTTTCCTCTATATCCTTTTTTAAAAATTTCATTTATAATAGATATTAGTTCAATAATTTCTCTAAAATTGTTTTTTTGAAAGATGTTAACTGTAGATTTTAAAACAGCATAAGCCATTCATATATTGTAGGTGCATGAATTCAGCAAAGTAATCCAATAATTAAAAAAAATCCTAAAATAGGTATAGTGCTCTCATTTTTTTAAAAAATACTACAATTTCTTAAAAACCTTTGGGTCAAGTAACCAAGAAACTTTGCAGTATTTCTGCAGGATTAACAAGGCAAATTTAGTATTAGTTTTGCTACCCAGGAAATCTCCCTTGATCCTATTGATGAGTTCCCTCCTTGCACAGGCTGCTTGCTAATGTTCTTTTGGGTCCACAGCACCATGAAGTGAGCACATTAACCCAGGTGAGGGGCCGGGAAGATGGCTCAGTGGAATAAGTGCTTGCCTGGCAAGCG
>NDGM011231054.1:3566-18098 GCA_002564305.1 Octomys mimax | reverse complement strand
GAGCTATAAAATAGGCATGGAGTATAATTTGAGAGAAACCTCACCAACCAGTGGGCTGAGGTGTAGCTCTGTGGCAGAGGACTTGCTGACCTTGCTCTGCTCTGGATTCCATTCCCAGCACCATGAAGAATAAAATAAAATCAACTAATCCAAGCAGCCCAGCTTCAAAGCCCACACACGACTTTCCACATAATGAGAAAACAAAAGGGGAACAATGTGGGCAATGAAACAATGTATTATAGAAGCTAACCTACATGGCAACATAAATGTCAGAGTCCATATGACATAAATAAGTGCTTAAGTAAATTGTACCTTAGAAGAAAGAGAAAAATATCTTACAAAACCAACTTGAAATAATTCTTTTTTTTCTTCCTGACAGAAAGCACATAACTGAGCATTTGTTACATGCAAGTTATACATAGTTAATATATTTCATGTAGTAAGTGGAAAAAGACCAAGAGAGTACTTTTACAGTGGTGGCCACTGATAAATGCCACCTCAGCCAGTTGACCACAGTCTCCAAGGACAGCCACACACCACTTGTGATATTATTTGCCTTTTAGATCCTGTGAGGAAATGTCATCTAACCTCTCCTATCTTCTTTCCAACAACACAAACCTACCCATATCACAGTTCATTTGTCTGGATATGCCCTTACAGCAAGCCAGCAAGTATAGAGAAAGAAAGAAGAAATAGACGCTTTAGAAACACATGGAAGAAGTATTTGACTTTTGTTGGATGGGACAAGTGGGGTCAGGGTATTAAAGATAGGATGTGACTGCTGCCTGAATGGGAATTCATCAAACAGAATATAGAAGCCAAGTAAAAATTCAGAACATAAAAAAGATGCTAGGAAATATACATTTTAATTTGAGGGAAGACAACTGATGCTTTTTTATTTAGTTAATTTCTTACTGTCTTTGAATTAGAAATACAAATCATTTGATGACAGTCAATAAAATTATCCAAAATTATAAGCTTAAAGTGAAAAATGACTTAATAAAAAGTATTATCATGCGACTGGAGAAAATTATTGGAAGATAAGCTGAAGAAAGTAGTCTGAGTTAGATAAACCAAAATAATAAAGTTTTATTTAGAGTGTGATGGATAATTTTATTATTTTTGAGGTAAATTAGTTTATGTAGAGTAACAAATCTCTAATTCATGAACATAGAAAAACATGACTTACGTTCACCAGGGGCAAATTTTCTATTCAAGTGGATGACCAGGGTGTTGCACGGATGCCTCATGAACAAAGTAATACAACTGAAGGTGATGCAGGAGGTGAGGTTGGTAAGAATGCAGGCAACACAGCTCCTGACCTGAAGGGGAGTGTGCAGGTCATTCTTAGGCTGTATGGTAAGTGTAGGAGTAGAGAGGACAGCAGAACTCTACACGGGGCTTGCAGGATAACAGATCCATATTTGAAAGTGACAAGTGTGAGCTAGAGGAACACAGAAAGTTTCTCCACACTTGAATATGTAGATTCAGAATGCAGATCCCTTACTGCTCCAGAGCAAGTGATAAATGCTGGAGGAAATGTGAGGGTAGGAAAAGCATACCCTGTGTATGGAGAGGATGCTGTTCACATTTCTTTGCCTGTTTATCTATTTATGTTTTAGAAAGATGTTAAGTTCAATAACATGCGATATACTTTAAGGTAAACCTAAAGTTATGATTTTGGTAGATTTTATTGTGATAAAGCTATGTTTAAAACTGTGAATATACCGAAAATGGCCATAGGCTTTGTTGCTGAGTAGGAAGCATCAGCCGTCAATCTCATGAAGGATATTATTAAAAGCAAACCCTGATTCCACTCATCAGAAAGGATTGATTTTTTGCAGTGTTAATCAGAGTCAGCATGACTTTTAAAGAGATATTAATTTTTTAGTAGTGAACAAAGATCATTAGTTTCAGTTATTTTTTAAACGATGCCTTTGGGTAATTAGGAATTCCCACGTATGAGAATACCTACAAGGTTGGTAAGCCCCTTCTAGTCTTGTTTTACCGCACTTCACAGAGAAGTTCCCAGGATGTTATAAGCTATTACCTTAGTTCTTGACTGGGTAAACTGGCATGTCAACTGGATTTAAAAATAAATCTTTTATACTCTCCTCATTGACTTACATCTCCTCTTTTCTTAAGCATTTTGACTTTTCTAGTGGTTAATAATTCTTCAAAGTTAAACCGGCCTGTCTTCATTGATTCCTTTTCCCATCAAATGCTCTTGGTGCTCGCCTGTGCTTCCTGGGTTGCTTTCGTGAACCAGCATGGCCTTAAGGTGATCCACTTGAAAGGAAGGGGAAATGAATACTTGAATTTTCTACGATAGAAAAATGAATCTGGGCTTTTCTACTGTGATGTGCTTGCCTTTTGTTTTCCACTGGGTTTTATTTCTATCCTTGTTCTTAACATTCTTTTTCTGGATTGAAAGTTTACTCTGCCCTCTCTTCCTATATGTTTTATCTATTCTCAAAAGAACTGTGCAGTGATGTGAGTGACATGAGCGGCTTTCTTCTGCTGTACACGGAACCAGGTCAATCATTTTTTTTTTTTGTTTTTAATGTTTGTCTTTCTGCTCTCAGTAGCTTCTTGCCAATGCAGCTCTGTGTGATTTGACAGCTGTTTTCAGAGCATACCTAGTAGAGAGAAATTTTGCAAAATCAACCCAAATCCAAATATTCTGGGTCTTCATGTCATTAAGTCCTGTTTCACAAAAACAGACAATGAAAGATTTTTATGCTGAAATTGGAAGATCAAGTAGATAATGTCAGAACACTAAAAATCCATACAGGATCTCTTTCATCTTTGCTAAAGGAATATGTTACACATATTAGGTTTCTTTTTTCAAGAATTATTTTCTTCTTTGTGGCTGTTAACTGATAATGATTTTAACTAAATATTCCCAATTTTTAAATAGTAGGGTGTGAATAAAATGTTTTAGATTGTCAATCTTAGAACTGACATTTACTCGGTAGTATAATGATGTCTTCCTGTGAATTAGAAACACTATTCGCTCTACTCCCACTGTCACCGAAGTACTTTGGTATATCTTCAGAAATAGGCCCTAGACTGACCTCACTGACCCCAGAAAGTAGTGCTCTTTTCATTGTAGATTATTTCTTTTTTAAAAAAAATTTAAACAATTCTAGAAAATTTCTTGCATTCTTCCATACATTGCTAAAATTCTTTATTTGTATTTTTGTTATACTGTATTTGGTATGTGTTTTCTTTTAAAATTCTTTTGAAACTGATTTCATTTTACCTGTGGAAAAAAGTTTTTATTTATTTATTTATTTTTAATGTATGTATTTGGTACAAAGTCTCTCTATGCAGCTCGGACTCGTAGTGATTCTCCTGTTTCAGCCTCCCCAGTCCTGAGATTACAGGCATTCTCCACCACACTTGGTTTCAGTGGCCAGCTTGGCAGGCCCACAGAACGGATGGCATGGCATGCAGTACCAGAGATCGAACCCTGGTCCTTGCACTTGCCAGCCAGGCACTTAGACCACTGAGGTATCACATGGCCCAGAAACACTTTCTAAAGTATTTGCTATTGTTTCTATCACACTAATATAATTTTTACTTTATTCACACCTTCTTATTTCGCACTTACATATTCATCAATACTACATTTCCTGTGCATTACCACTTACAGCTTTCTGGCTGCCCAAAATTATGCATACTTCAGCCTTCATGAAAATATCTGTGGAATCCTTCTGCTACAGTTCGGATTTATAGTGTCTCCCAAAACTTCCATGTGCTCAGAGGTGAGGCTTTTGGAAAGTGATTATATCACGGAGACACAACACTAATCAGTGGAGAGTAGGTAGCGGACTCTCGGTGTAGGGGATGAGCCATTGGGGACGCTAAGCCGGGGAAGGATCTTCTGATCTGGTTCTTCCTTCTTTCTCTGCTACTTGGTCTCCCTGACGTGAGCAGCTTTTCTTTACCATTCCTGCCTTGGAGCCTACCAATCATGGATGGAAATTTCTGAACCTGCGAACTGAAATAATTATCTACCCCTTCATGGTGTAGGTACAGGATATTATGTCTCAGTGCCAAAAACAAAACTTAAGCTGGATTGTAGTACCAGACAATTGGGGTCATTGTGCTGATTATACCTATGTAGGTTGGAAAGTTTTGAAATTTGGCTGCAAGAGAGGTAGGCTACATTTCAAGAAATGAAATAAAGATGTTCTATAGTATTTGAACAGTGCTTTAGTGTGGTATTATCAGGGCTCACAAAATCAGAATGCTAATAGAAATGTAGATAGTAAGCCAGGCATGGTGGGACATACCTGTAATCCCAGCACTTAGGAGGCTTAGTCAGGAGGATTGCCAGGAACGCAAGGCCAGCCTGGGCTATCATGAGCATAAGGTCAGCCTGCACTATGAAGTGAGACCCTGTCTTGAAAAAAAGAAAAAAATAAAAAAAAAGGAAAAGAAAAGAACTAAAGATAATAAAACCAAGCGTAGGAGGTTTCATGTAGAACAAGCACTCTACTGACATTTGAATTCTAAGCCTTTTATATTATGCCTTAGAGAAGATTTGTCTAAATTTTTTTATATATCCTGGGAATTGGAAGAAACAATGATTATTGGCAGAGAAAAATTTCTGGTAGGGAAAAGTTTCATGGCAGCCCAGTGTTCAGGCCTGGCATGATTAACGCTGACAGTTTTCAGCCAGTTTTAGAGTGACTATCAAGAGTGAGCAGTAAAGAACTTAAAGCGTGTATAAATTCTGCAAAATGGGGCCTCACAGTGTATGATTCTTAAATTGCCAGTTAAAGAGGATAAATGTTTTGCATTGGGACAATGAAAGTGTTTTAAGGGCATCTTGATAATCGGCAAAAATTTACCCTTCACTGGCTCAAAGGTGTAAATAAAATGGTAAATGGGAAATGCTTGAAAATATTTGCATGCTCTACTCCACAAGGGTGCTGAGGAGACTCATGACAGGGATTTTGCTCACAGTGCTCAGCCATCCAGACATTGATACACCTTTGTATGAACTGGCTGAGGAGTCTGTCTACTTCTCAAGCTGGTGACAGCAGGGGTGTCAACCAAGTAGAGCTGGTGTTGTAGGCATGCACAATGCAAGAGTTATGGAATCAGGGAACTTGCAGGGAGATTTTAATAGAAACACTTGAAGGCCAGGCTTTCTGCCCTGAATGCATTGCTTTGTCAAGTTGGGAAAATGAAGACAAAAGTGTACTAGAGACCTCAGAAAGGTGGAGATACCAGGAAAACAGAGTATCTATTGAGGAAAGTCACACGGATGGGGCTGCCCATGCCACTTAAAGCTCAAATCCTGCTGCAAGCTGTCCTGTGTGCTGGGTGTGGAACTTCGAGATTCAATGTTGGCTCCACTGGGTTTCAGTCTTGCTTTGGTCCTGTTTTTCTCTTCCTCCTTCCCTATTTCTCCCAATCTGAATGGGAATATTTCCCTTTTCTATTGTATGTCCTTAGTGTTTGGCATAGATTTGGATTTTTTATAGGGGCTCACACCTTAAAGTTTGCCTTGATTCTCAGAGAACAAAGAGGTTTGCTATTTAGAGGAATAATGCAATGGTTTAGAACTAGAAAGTTTCCCAAAATTTTTGTGCACACTGAGGTGGGGCTTTTGGAGCATATTTGGATCACAAGGGCACTGTACGACTAGTGGATCAATCCACTGAAGAATCCATAGCTCAGTGTTGTTAGAGGGTAGGACCTGGTCAGCAGAATGGAGTCAGTAATGTTCAGCCTACAAGGGAATCTATCTCTACCTCTCTGGTTCTTCACACTCTGCTTCTGATGTCCATGAAATGAGCAGTGTTTCTTCACCACAGTCATCTATCATGCCATTCTCTCCTGAGAGCTTGTCCACTATGAATAGAAATGAATAGAATCTGTAAGAAAGAGGGGAAAATAACTGTTCTCCTGTAAGTTGTGAATGTTGGGTTTTGTGTCTGAGACAAGGAACATTGCAAAGATACTTTTCCATTTCTTTAGTTTGCTTTTCAATTACTCTTTACCTGTTTGAAGATATTGTTATATACCTGAGGTAAAAAAGTTTAGTAAGCTTATTTATTCATTGTCATAGTCTCTTTTTTGTTGGTGCAATATATAACATCCAGAAAAAGAAAAGAAGGACTTATTGTGAATCCTTTTTCAGCTCATGGGCTGCTGTCTGCGGGTTAGAAACGACTCCCTTCTGTGGGCTGAGGAAAGCTGCTCATGGCAGGTGGCCAGGAAGCAGAATAAAGAAGGACGGAAGGTGGAAGGAGATAATCCCTTAAATGTCACATACCCAGGGGCCGGCCTCTTCTGACCAGACACTGTGTTCTCACAGCAAATCTAGCTTCTGCACCCTGAGGATGCAGTAATGTGCCAAAAGCCTTGCCTTTTTATACATAAAAAAAAATATTAGCAGGCATTCTAGCTCTATATGATAAAAAGTTTTTATTAAGTGACTTTTTGATCTATAATTGTATTGTAGGATCATTGATGAAACAGCTCTATGTCTTGCACATTCATCTGTTTCTCTGTATTGTGTATGCTCTTAACTCAACTATTATTCATAGACTTTGAATCCAGTTATCCCTACTACTCTTATATGACTATTAAAAAGATAGAGGTACAAAAGAATATAACTGAATTGCTCAGTGTTCAGTAGTAGTACTTTGTGAATAATGCATTAAACTTCCAGTTACATTGTTGGAAAAGGAATGACCATGGAACCCACTCACAATCAAACAAAAAGTGGTTAGATTTATTTTAGCACTTTAATCATTAATACTAATAATAATAGTTGCAAAAAATTAAATGTGCAAAGTGCAGGACTGATTATCTGTCCCTTTTCCTCTTTCTTCTGTATACAATGAAACTGTGAATTCCTTTTTTACTCTGTGTTTTCTACCATGTCTGGTGTAATAAAATGTAAAGACAAATGTGAAATATTAAAGAAAACAGCTCTGTAGTAAGACTTGAACATTTCATGTTTTTCAGTTGTCTATATCGTGTTGGAATTTTAGCCCTGGGCGTAGGAAGTGAGAATACACCAAGTGCTAACATCACAGCGTCAGCCAACAATGAAAGCTATAAGGAAACTCCAGAAGCTGTTCATCGGAGGCAGAGTTCAATGGGAGCTTGACATTGTTCTGAAAAGGTATGTGTATCAGCTCAGCTGGAGAGAGTTGTGTGGGAAGAGACTTGATAGCCTCCTACTCCCTTAGGGAATGATAGAGATTATCCATTTTTACAGTATAAAGCTAAAGCGGTGCTTTCCTGTACCCTGTAACATCTGACTACATAAAATGTACAATAGTTTCTGGAGAAGAAGTATGAATGCCGCAGTTATCTTTCAGTTTGAAAGACATGACCTCAACACTTTTTCTCCAATCTTCCCAGAGTGGCTTTTCTCATTTGCACTTGACAGAATGCACTTTTAATAAAAATATCTTTAAAAGCATAGGTTTATAGGCACTTTTATTTGTGAGGCAGGTAGAGAAAGGAGTTTTAGTTGTGTTTCTTACATATGCAAAGAGAGTAATGGGATCATTGGATTTTTAGGGAGATAAAGAGAGAAATAAATCAATATCCTGTTTCCAAAACCAGTATGTTCCTCTTTATGAAATGAATGTTTTTGATGAAATTCTGAGACCAATGGTTGTTTAGGCAAAATTACACCCTGAACATATAAAATGCATTTTAGAATATCTCTGACTGGAAACCATTTTGTTGAGAAATACAATTGTATCACTGAATTGTATGTGGAAATATGCCTAGAAATACAATAATTGGTATGATCATTGGTGAAAAGATTCTGTATACAAATAATACAGAATCAAGGTTAGGTGAAAAAGTTAAAATGCCTAATAAAACCTATATTTTTGTATGTTTATGTTTAAGAAGACCAAAAATAGAGAAGATATATGTCTAAAATTGTTCACAGTTTCACTTCCTATCCTCAAGCCACCTAAAGTGTGTGACTATATTCAGTGGAAGAAGAAAGAAAGAAAGAAAGAAAGAAAGAAAGAAAGCAAGCAAGCAAGCAAGCAAGCAGAGGAAACTTCCTTACTTGGACAGTTAAGGAGAAACACTTATAATAACCAGCAATAAAGACTTTTAATGATGGAAGAAACCAGTTACCTGAAACATGAAGTGAAAACCAGGGTGAAAGGAGACAACATCTCCTGAAAAGATTGCAAGAATTCCAGTCAGAACATGTCATGTGCCTTCGGGGTAATTAAGGAAATGTCAGATGTCATTGATGAAACATTTGCCCACATCTTGAGGAAATCATGCTGGGCGAGGAGTAAGTGTGGACCAAAGAAAGAAAAATGCTGTGTCCATCCTTATTTTTTTCTTCAATGATCTTATTATGTACTGGTCAACTAAAATTTATTCCAGAATATGTAATTAATTTCATTGAATCACAGGTAATAATATTCTATATGGAAAATCATATATATTTAGCATAAATGCTAAAAATTAGCTAAAATAATCATATGTTGTAATATTTTGTATGAGGTTGGTTTCTAGAACACATTATTATAAAAGTAATATTTATAACAGTTGTAATATTTAAAACAATTCATTAAGAGATTTTTATCTAAAATAATGCTGTAACTACTTAGAGGAAAATTTAAATAATGAAAATTTTAAAATAAAATGTAGAAAACTCCAGAAAATGTTTTTCAGGGAGAAAAGGAAGGAAAGAGAAGGAAATAGAGATAGTTGTAGTAATAACTGCAATTAGTTGATTGGGGAGAAAGGTTTGTGGGGCTGGGGAGAGAGCTCAGTGGAATAAGCGCTTCCCTGGCAAGTGCAAGGGCCTGAGTTCAATCCCTGGTTCTGATAAAAAATATATATATAAATAAACAGAAGTTTTGTGCCTGTATTATTTGATCACTTTTACTTCCCTTCAGCTTGTAATACAAGCAACTATGTTGAAGACAGCAATACACAATGTACTATTGTTACACTCCTGCTATCTTGTTTTGAAATTTTGTAGCATTGTTTTATTGGTTTTTTTTTTCTTTAAAATAAAAAACAAAGTGTTTTCTGGCTTGGTTAACAAGCACATGATCCTTATGTCATGGAAAACATTTTAAAGACTTATAAGCAAGCAACATATTAGTCACTAATTATGTAAATTAAGAACAATCTCATATGCCAGAAAAATGCACATAAACTCAGAATCATATAATGATCTAATTTCTGGAATAAGCAATTTATAAGCTATTATTAGTAATTAAAATTGTTATAATAGGGTGGCCAGATAGCTCAGCGGACTAAAGCACCTGTTTACACAGAGTACAGCGGCCAGGATTCAATCCCCCGCATGCCCTGCCTGCCCCACCCCAGGGTCACGCTGAAAGGGTGACTGACACTGGGCATGGTGGCACACACCTGTAATCCCAGCCCTTGGGAGGTTGAACACAGGAGAATCGCCATGAGTCTGATCTATGTAGTAAGGCTCTGTAAACCCTGTACTACTTATATTAAAAAAAAACAAACTGTTATATACAAGCATTAAATGTAAATCATGATCCTCTACATTATTTCATTATATGTTATTTAGGTATCTGTATATATTTAAAAACTATAGTAATATAAACTTAGCCGCATATGCACTAAAAATTTCAGTAATATTAATATAGGCTTAGGAAGTTCATATTATGTTAAATGGACATTTTAATAGAATTATTACAATAGTACAATTAATATTGATAATTAATTAACTAACTTAATAAAATACTATTTCTTAATAGAAATATAAATCAAAGAAAATCTAGGAGAAAAATTTAAATTAGATAAAAATGTTTGACAGATTAAACTTCAGTCATAGCATAGCTTTCTAAGTTAAAATAACTCACATGTGGTGCCTCAGTTCATGATTTAATTCCTTCTGTGATTCTGATCTCAAGCCAAATTGAATAAAAACTGAATGAAATTCAATGACTGTGCTTGATATTGACCTTATGGGGAGATTTGATTTTGTTTACGTCCAATTTGGTTCAATATTCATAATCATGAATTCACAGCCATTTATTGAAATAATGCACTTAAAATTCTAAGGATTTTATTAAGCATAGTATGTACTTAAGTATTCTGATTTTCACTATCATTATTATTAATTTTCCTTTTTGATACCTGTCAGATAACATAGACAAATGTAAAATATTAGTTCATTCAGCTGCCATGATAAACTGCTATACAGTGGGTGGCTTTTAAACAATATAAATTCATTTCCTATGGTGGGTGTGGTGGCACATAACTACAATCCTAGCACTGAGTAGGCTGAAGCAAAAGGATTGCTGTGAGTTGAAGGCTAGCCTATACTACACAGTTAGATCCTATCTAAAAAGTAAAATACAATAAAGATTATGCCCAATGGTTCCAGAGGCTTGAAAGTCCCAACACCAGGTCTCAGCAGACTTGCTGTCTGATGAGGGTTTACTCTACTACACAGATGTTTCTCTCTCTGGAAAACCTCATGGAGCGGAAGGGACGAGAAACGCCCTCTGGCCTCTTGTATAAGGGCACTGTTATAGTTTGGATATAGAATGCTCCTCTGACTCCCTTGTACTCAGAGGTGGGACTTTGCAAGGTGAATGAGTTCATCAGTTGAGTGCTGTGTTAGGAGGTGAGGATTCAACAGAAGCAGATGTGCTGAATATAACCTCGACGGAGCCACGTCCCTGCCCACTTCTCCAATCTCTCTCTGCATGGCATGGGTTGGGGCGCTGCCCTCTTGCCCTCTTTCCAGTCTTTTATAGCATGCCATTTCTACCTTGCAGTCAGCGGCTATGGACTGAGTCATGAGTTAAAACTAATTTTCCTCTTGCAGGATATAGGTGCCCATTAGTGTGATACAGAAATGAGAAAGAGACTAAGATGGATAAGAATTTTATTTTACACCTCCTCCAGGTCCTTACTCTAAAGATTTTAATATTGTCCAGGAGGGAGAGTGAACATGGGAGTACCTTTGCTAGCATTGTCAGTAGTGGACATAGAAAAGGAAAGAAGCAGAAAATTTGGACAAAAATGCACTGAATGAATTAAAATTTGCTTTAATTCCATGCAGTTTTCCAGTTGGCATTTACTTTTATCCTTATTTATAGAATTGCATTTCTTAAAAAGTTATGAGTGTCACATACAAGTTATATATAGTGCTGTTTTGAGCTAATAAAATCAATATTTGTGTCTACACCTCCTCTATTTGTTTCATGAGACAAGTTTGGGATGTGCCGTTCAAGGTGCCCTTGAGATTGCTACGCAGGCTGTCCTTGATCCTGCTGCTTCATCTTCTCCAATGCTGGGATTAGAGGCATGCGTTGCCAAGTCTGTATCTTGTTTATATTTTATCAAAAACTTACTTAATTACAGCCACAATATTTTTTGGCTTTAAAAGACTACATACCTGTTGTGAAGAATATATATTATAATAGATATATAAATTTTAAAATGTAGTTGTTACAACCTCCTCCCTTCACAAAAACAAAAATAGCTATTATTATCTTTATTTTTGCAAAAATTATATTATGATATTTATATTTTGCATTTTATATATTGATTTTTGCATTCACAAAATATCTTATACCATGCATGCTTCATATGCATTTTAATAACTGCTAATCTTTTACTTACAGAAACATAGATGCTTTTCATTATTTAATTTTTTGAGAAAGCTATAATGACCTATAAATCTTTTTCTTTTTTCTTAAAAAAATTTGTAGATGTAGTTTCAGTGCTAAAACATAATATCTTAGAGAAAATTCCCCAAATATTTATTTTACAATCAACAAGTATGTTAGTATGTTATCATTTGTGATTATATTAAGGAATTATATATATATATATATATATATATATGTATGTATATATATAAACATATGTATGAAATATGTACAAATAAAAAATCTATATTACAAAATGATTACACTTTGTATCACAGAACACCTTGATTACAAACAATGTGATGGTTAAAGACTTCTAAAAAATAATTTAGCATCATAACTTGATAATGTTTTAGGATTATCTATTGAGTAAGGAGTTCTAAGTTATTTCAGAAAGTGCAAGTTTTTAGATATACACATAGAATAGTCCAGTAGACTCTTACCAAATCCCCAAAACAAGTCTCAAAAACAGTTTAAGTGAAGCCAGCATCATGGAAATAGACTTGCCAAAACAATGACTACAAAGGGAACGATTCATAGAGATGTGAATTCTCATATGCATATCATAAGCCTCATTTATATTATAATGATCTGCAGTGTCACCAGCTAGAAGAACTAACAAGTCATGAACTTAGAACAGAGGGGAGATCTCTTGAAAACTGTGGCTGTCTAATTAACAAGAAGGTAACATTTGCAATACATTGCTTGGTTGCCTATTTACAGAGATGTTTTCCCCTTGCACCTCATTTAATGAATTACTATTTTTAACCTACACACTGGTTCTTCGTATTTAGTCTGGTATTTTTGATGAAACACTCTCAAGGAAAACAGGACAACGGTGTAGCTCAATGAGTGATGAGAATAAGTAATTCTCAATGAACTACTTCACTAAACTTCACTACTGAGCTTTAATCTGGCTATAGAAGGAAGAGAGAGAGATCACGCTGGACGTGATATTTTACCTGCTCTTAGTACTTTCAGAATTTTCTTGTTTGTGTTTTGCAGCCTAAACATAATAACACATTCAGATACTCTTAATAAAATGCATCAATATACATTACACACTTGAACATACATTTTATTTGTAAAGTTGGCATAAATCTATGTACCAAGGAAAATCTTTTCAAACATAAGGAAAAAGGAAAGCAAAATACTTTGTGGGCTTTTACATCATGTGAAATGATTCTTTCTCTGTTGGTTTGCAAAGAGTGGATAGACACTTACCAAGATTTTAGATCTATAAAAGCAACATATATTTTCATGTTAATATTTTTCACAGGAAGAAAGTAACATGCAGCTTTTCTCCTTCAGATTTGTTTTAGGTGATGCACTTACTATTTATCCATATTTAAATTCATAAAATATTATTTTCTAATTTTATCTAAACTGCTCAGTCTCATATGCATGTGAATTTGATATTGATTACATACAAGTAATTACTAAACCTTCTCCCATCATAATTGCTTGCAACCCAAATGTCTTCTACAGATTTTCTGTTGAAACAAAAAACAATCATCTATTAATTTATTTGTTTTTAACTTATCTATGACCCCTTTTGCGCACGTGCGCACACACACACACACACACACACACACACACAAAAGCCTGGAAAACGGGATCGTAGTTTGATTTAATTCTCACTACTTATAGTTCTGCTGTTCCTACTCTCAGAAATAAAGGAGGTCTGAAGCACCCATCTCCATTGTTTGGTCTGCAGTCCTGGTCCTGTCAGTCCTTGTGACCCATTTGGGTACAGCAGAGGGTATTCACACTTCAAACACGACTCTCATCTATGAAAGAGAGAATGCAAGAATTTCTCCTACTAAACTTCCTTCCATTTCTCATGCTGTAAGATATGCTTTTTTCTTCTATAATACAAGGAATTTTCTAGGGCATTTCAGGTAACTTTATATCATTCCTTCAATCATACACTTTTTGTAGTAAGATAAATTTACACACTAAGATACATGCTTGCTTTATTTTCTAATCTTTATTAAACAATAGTATTTAACAGACGTTAGCTAGTGAACATTAAAGGTTTCTTAGGGATATTTTGTCCTTTACTATAAGATTTATATCTATATAAATCTTAGTCTATCTATCCATCTATCAAACTTTTAATCATTTCTTTATTTGGAACAGAGTCTCGCTATGCATTTCAGACTCATAATGATCCACCTGTATCAGCTTCCCCCACGCAGGGATTATAGGTGTGTACCAATGTGCCAATTTTTGGGGCAGCATGGCACATGTGGGTTTCCAGGTTCAGCAGGGCATGCAGTACCTGGAATTGAACCCAGGTCCTTGCACTTGCCAGGAAGGTGCTTAAACTGCCAAGCTATCTCCCTAGCCTAAATTTATATAACATATAAATCTTCCAGTTATGTTCACATTAGTAGTCTTGGAAATAGAAACTTGAGAAGAAAGCTTCTCTCTTACACAAGAAAAAATCATTAATTACATTATAGAAAGATAAAATAATCACAATTTTGAAATTGCAAATTAATGAGACTGTATCATACTTACATGTTAAGATGCATACAATCATCTCAATTTGATTAGACTTTAAACCAATACAAAGAACAAAGATAACATCAGAGCCCATGTGGATCACAGTTCACTTCCCAGAACAGCGACTGTGTGGCCAGGGTTGGCTCTAACTACCATGTCCAGTGGGGATTTTGCTACAGGAAAGGAACCTAAATATATCTGCTGCCTACACATACAGAGTAATTTACACTCCCTTTGGATGATGAGGACAGAGACAGAGAGCAAGAGGCAGGAACCATTCCAAGGAGAAGAAAAAGTTTTGATCTCTCTCTCTCTCTCTCTCTCTCTCTCTCTCTCTCTCTCTCTCTCTCTC
>NDGM011231049.1:319-17634 GCA_002564305.1 Octomys mimax | reverse complement strand
ACAAGTCTGATCTAGTAGTGAGATCCTGAACACCCTGTAGACCCTTCCCTAAAATACAACAAAAAAATTGCTATTCTAATCATTATGATTTATGATGGTCTGTAATATCGTCTCAGTGGTGGAGACTATTCTAGCAAACAAACTATTATAAAATGATTAAAAAGACTGCTTTATGGAACTCTGTGTGTGCTCCATTCCACATAAACCTGTGAAAGCAAGACCGTTTGGGTTGAGCACCTGTAGAGGTCATGGAAGGCTCCAGAGAAGCGGCAGCCTCTGAATTGGGCCTTGTATTGAGAGCTGGAGATTCCTGGGTACACACACCAACAGAGGAATACTAAGCAGAGCAAGGAGCTCGTGACTAGTGCCTGAAAGTACGAGGGAGTGTGAGAGATTTGTGGCCCCGCAGAGAGTCTGTGTGGCTAAAGACATAATGGGACTGTGGGAACCAAAGGAATTGGATCAAAAGAAACAGAGGTTTTATTAGAGAAATGCCATGATTGGGTTTTTAAGTTTGCAGGTTGCTCTGGAGGATTTGTTGAAAATGACTGGCCTAGAGCATGTGTAGAAGCGGAGACGAGAGAAGGAGGGCATTGCAGTAGTACAGCTGAAAAAGTGCTGGCTGAACCTTGAGCAGGAGCTCTGTGCTGGGAGATGAGTGGACAAAAATGGTCCCTTTCCAAGGTACACATTACAGGTCCCTGGTGTTGGGAGGCCTAAGGCAGGGGGATTAAATGTCAGTTGACTCCTAGGCATCTGGCGTGAGTCCTGAGATACAGAAAATAAGAGGAGAAGGGGGAGACTGGGAATGCAAACAGTAGTGGGAGATGGCTGAGAAGAGAATGAGCATAATTTTGGGAATGTTGCACTCAAGATGTGTGGGAAATTTCCACATTCTCTGGCTTTCTGAGAGCCTGATACCTCTGCTCTGCCTGCAGCAGAAGGTGCTGTGTGCTTGTGACCGTTCTGGGGCTCACCATATCCGTAGCCAGGCGTTCTGAGAGGCTGAGTTACATTTTGCTCTCCTGATTTCACTCATGGCTTACTTCCTCAAATATACTGGTCATGTATCTGTGCTGAAATAATTGTTTTTGTGTGAAAAGTAAGAGCTGTGATGATAAAGAGTGCTGACTATATTTTAGGCGCTATTCCAATTGCTTTCTGTCAAAACTTTATTTAATTTCAGCAACGATTGCATGAGATAGGTAGCGCTATTAACACTGTTTTATAAGCAAGATAATTGAAGCTCAGAAAGGTTAGCTTGTATGTCCAGGGCTATCTGATTGTAAAGTGGTTTCTACCAGGGCACAAACTGAGGTGGGGACTTCAGGGACTGCACTCCTAAGCATTACGTTGCTAAATACAGTGTGGCCTAGGCTGGAGACCAACGGCTACTGGAATACTTTCTAGTCAGGTTTTGTGCTTCTTCAAAGCAATTTTGTTTGGCACATGTCACAATTTGCATCTGGAAGGCCCCACAGAGTCCTGTACTAAAGGCTTTGTCTTCAGTGCAGCAGTGTCAGAGGTTGGGCTTTTAGAAGATGACTGGATCCTGAGAGTTCTAAATTTATCAGTGGATGACTCTATGGATTTATAAGTTGGAGGTATTATTGAGAAGTAATGAAAACTTGGGCATTGGGGTCTGCTTGAAGGAAGTGAGTCGCAAAACACGGCCTTGGAAACTGTTATCTTGGCCCAGCTGCTTCCTCTTGTTTTTCCCTTTGTGTGCTTGCTGGAGGCCGTGAAATGAGCAGCCTGCCTCTGATGTGCCCTCTGTGATGACCTTCTTTCCCTTGCCACAGGCCTAAGAACAATGGAACCAGAGAGTGAGGAGCTGGGCTTCATGAGCCAGAGTAAATCTTTCCTCCTGCAAGTTGGTTCTCATGGGTGTTTTGTCATGGCGATGGAAAGCTGACTGCCAAGGCTTTTATCTTTTAGATGGTACTCTAAAGTTTGCAAGTACAGAAGCATGACCTGTGCAATAAAAATTCTTCTATCTAATCCACATTGTCCAATGGGCACAATTCTGAGTTTTTGTTGTAGGTTGTTTTATTGAGTTTGGTTTGTTGTTTGGTCTTGGGTTCTACTTTGTGACCTCTCCTTAGGAAGAGTCAGAGATGAGTAATAAAAACACTTGCTGGGAAAATTTATTTCTTATTCTAAATTTTAGCTAAAATGGAGATGATTTTTTTTCTTCAAATTTTGCTAAGTCGCCTACATGAGGTACTGGGATCAGGTACCATATTTTCTTACAAGCCTTCTGTGAGATGGTTCTTATGTCATAGGGGGATTTCTATAATGCTGTACTTGGTACCAGAATAAGGGGATCCTCTACTTTGGTGGCAATACAGTGAGATTGGTGGAAACACTAAGCTAAATTTCTCTTTATGTGTTTTCCCCTGTTATTATATTTAACTGGGTTTTGTTCCTCTGTTTATTTAATTTCACTCATGGAGAAGAAATACATAGTGCTGGCATCAAGATCCCTTTAGAAGACAAAGCAGTTGATTATTCTTATCATGAAAGTAGGTGCTCACCTTGGCACAGTAAAAAGCACCGCACAGAAATAGCTCTTTGGAAGAATTGTGCTCTCAAGGGCAGATATCTTCAAACCATCTTTGGCTCCTTTGAGCAGAGAGGCAACTGAATACAATGCTGAGGGCTGGGAAAACATGTTGAACCATAGGCAGAAGGATCTCATGTGGAATTATAAGTGGCCTTTAATAGTGACCACCCAGGAAAGCCTCACAGTGCTTCCCTTTCCTGCCCAATGATGGCACCACTATCATCAGGCAAAATAGTTCTCTCCCTGGGTTGGGTATTAAATGACAATTTGAATGAACATAGTCATTTTATGTACTTATCCCACTCTCTACGCTCAGGCCAGGAGAATTCTTATATGGCCTTCCATAGCTAAATGATATCAAAGATGCTAGCAAGTATTTATGTAATATATGATGTGTCCTGGTGGTATAGCAGATGAAGGATAGGGAGGTGGGGATGTGTGCTTCAGATGTGGGCAGTAAGGAACTGCATCATCCATAAAGAATTACAAACAATAATAAAACACAAAAGGGTATTTTTTTTGACAACCACATGTTGCTAATTCTAAATAATGTCAGTGAAGAAAACATTCCTCCTCGCTGGGGCTGTCTTCTCCCCCAGAGCTGGGCTTTGCCCTTGATACCACCTACATTTCCACCACCTTCCTAAAAACTTACATATATTCACATAATTTGTCCCACTTTGCAGCTAAGGGACATGAAGTACCAAGTAGCTGTGCAGGTTAGTTATACGGTTCTGTGGGTAACTCTTGTGCTTGGCAGTATTGTACCAGTTCCCCTATCTGACTACTGAATATCCAGTCCATGTATAAATGTATCCATATTCTCCTTGATGAAGATGCACAGGCCAGTACAAAATTGCTTCTTACATGTGTTCTACAGTATTCTGTGTGTATTTCTATACAAGGTCTCACCAGTCTTCACACCAGTTAACCAAGAACACTGGTTGACCAGTAATGCCAAGTGAATGAATGAATCCATTCTTTAGTTAAAAAGAAAAAAACTAAAATGACTGTGTGTATTATGGAAAGCTGGTGAAATACCCTGGATATTTGTTTAGAAATCAAGGCCTGGCTGTGTTTCTGAATTGGACACTTGATATCAACAAGATAGAGAATCAACAACCCCCACTCCTTTGCTTCCCAGTCTGTAAAAACAGCTAAAGGACCTATAGCAAACATTTTAAGAGTAGCATTATTTAAAAAAAACTAAACTCAGTCTATTTATTCCCTTTTTATTGATAACAAACATTTGCATAAAAAGCCTTCTGGTTTAAGAATAGCAATGCAGAAGCACACAAGTTACAAGTGGATGCTCAATAAATTATTCCAAGATGAACTCATGCAC
Organism: Octomys mimax; assembly: GCA_002564305.1. Classification (NCBI taxonomy): domain Eukaryota; kingdom Metazoa; phylum Chordata; class Mammalia; order Rodentia; family Octodontidae; genus Octomys; species Octomys mimax. The sequence continues at coordinate 13,723 of NDGM011231049.1, read as the reverse complement.
ATGACACTGGTTGGATCAAGAAATAAAATATTACCAGCCCCTTATTAACCTTGCTTCTATCAAAATGTGAAGTCTTCATGACTTCTAACATCATAGAAATAACTTTCCAATAAATGGAAAAATTGAGCACATGTTATTTTATGTCTTCTTTTAATCAACATTAAACTTGTTAGATTCATCCATAATACAATGATATTGTATGGTGTAACTGTATTATACTCATTCATTTTCATTGCTGTATCGTATTTCACTGCATAAACAAACTACAATCTATGCATTCTATTCTTTATGAATATTTTGGATAAATACAAAAAAATCCATACTTACTTAGTTTTAAACTGTCAAAAAGATAAAAGAAATATCTCTTCAAAGTAACCTGTAAACACTTATTCCTTCTTCCCTTTTGGGGAGTTAGTTGTTCCTTATTCCAGTCTGCAATACCTTGCATTACTTCTAACATACCCTGCATTACTTTCTAACAACCATCACTGAGTGGCCCAGGATGGACACCTCAATGGTCCAAGCCAACCACAGTTTCTGTCCTATTCCTTAGACCGAGAGAAATCATCGCATCCTTCTTCCAAGGACTTTGGCCTTGGATCAGAGAGAGATAGTGATCACAAGGGTTATGGGGCAACTGTTTAGAGCCATGTTCCCCATTCTGAGTCATTTGGAAGTATGAGAAGATAAAGCTCAGGTATGGTTAGAAACAGTATGAAGAGATGGAGCCTTATTGCTATCCCTGGCTTTATTCATTTCTCCAGCCATGCCATTCCTCCCCTCTGCAGCAGTTAGCTACTTGATCCATTTCCCTGGCTTGAGGTAGAATACAACCAAAAGAAATCTCACTAGTGCAGACATGTAATCCAAAATATAGAAAATCAATACAGGTGGAGGGGCTCTGCCTCACTGCCTGGTCTCTAACTGGAACGATGTCTAAGATGCAAATGTAACTTTTAAGGAATACGGAGGGTAGTAATTTTTTATTGTCATGAAACAAGGAAGATGATTAGAATGAGGTCATATATTCATTAGTGGCCCAGTCCTCTAGACTCTTGCCAGTACTATTTTCAGTGCTAACTGTGCATTCTTTCTAAACAATGAGTCTGTGTACTCCTGTGCCTCATTCATAAGATGTTGCTACTCAGAGATGTAAACCACCTCTATCTGTATCTGTATCGATATCTATCTCTAGATGGGCCTCTATGTATCTTCAAATATATGTGTCTAGCACATAGAAACAAGTCAAAACATATTTATTTTGTGATTGTCACCCAATTCAGCACCCATTGTTTAGCTCCACATTCTTTCCTTGGTTATGGGTGATTACTTATCAATAGCTGCTCCAAAGCCTCTTAACTCTTCCAAAATCCACATTCTTAGTGATAGATGCCCCCAGTCTACTTTTAGGAACTTTAGAGTTTCCCTTCTCTATTCTAATACCTTTTCACCTTCATGCTTACTGTCCCTTCCAGCTCGAAAGAGTCTGTGTCCTCATTTTTCTCTGAAACTAAAGCCCATATGAGATACTGTTGCTATACTTATTCCCACTTTTGGGGATCTTGAAATTGTCCTTCTGCATAGATTTCCAAACTATGAGCTTCTCTTTCATTTTTTAGCAAGAAATATTAGCAAGATCTTATGTTCCTTTTTAGCTACCATCTTATTTCCGTTCTTTCATTTACTCATTTCTTGGATAAGAAGCTCAAAAGTACATTGCGTGTCTGTCTTGAAACCTTGAAAAACCTTCTAGTCATTTCTAAAGTAAGTCACTCTATCTTTTTGCCTGATTTGTCTCAAACCCTGGATTTTCCTCTTGTTCCCTAACTCTGCATTATAGGCATCTCTGAAAGTCCAATCTGGGGTCAGAGCTCCTTCTTTTCATACTAATGTTCTATCTGATTCCATGGCAGTGTCTGTGAAAATAATGCTGAGACATCTATACCTTCCACCATGCTCTCTGCCCCAATTAGGAACATTCCCACCTGGCTATTCTGTTTTTCTCGCCTCAGATGAACTGTGGCCAAACTGAGCTCCTCCTTTCCTTCCCATCCCTATTGGCCTCAGCAGGCCACATTCCTGTCCTTTACTAATCACACCTGTATTTCCCCAATGAGGCTTGAAAATTCCGTCACCAATGCTGTTGCCTATCTTCCTTCATGTATAATAATCGGTCACTGTGGCTTACAAAGATTTTTCTTTGAGAAGACTCTGGCATCTGTGCTCTTTTCTTTTTCTCACTCCCATGCCAATTCATAATTTATATTAGCTATGTCATGGCAGAGCTTGTAGGAAACTGTGGTGTCTTCCTCTCCTCATGTTTTCTCTGCTTAGAGGCTCTCAGTCTTCTCTCCTAAAGATATTTATAGTCCCATCTATTTTCAGAACCAAGATAACCGATCAACACGGATTCCAAGAATGAACGAGTCTTCCTGTGGCTCACTCTGCCAGATTTGTTCAAGTCCCACAGGCTCTTTATAACTCCTCGCTTGAAAGATTCTCCCAAAGGGATGGGATATTCTAACATCAGAATTTTACAAAATCAAAATACTGTAAGCACATTGAACAACCATCATTCTCAGCTAGGAAAACAGAGATTGTTCCCAAACCATGATTTTTGTTACTCAAGAAGTTTACTATTTATTTTTCTGTAGTATAAGGAGCTTGAGGGAGATGTTTTCTATTCTCCTTAAATACTGCACTAACTCAGAGCTTTGCATATAGTAAGAAAGAAAGTGAATGGATAGGTGATTTAAACTTCATAATTTTAAACTTTATAGCATTCAAACCATAAAACTCTGAGTAGATGGAACATGTTATTTATGCTATTTTCTGCTGAAATATGAGGTACAGAGATTTTGTGGATTGCCTAAAGTAGCACAACTATTTGCTTATATTACAAGGCCCAGAAATCTACCTATTTTTTGTAACCCAGTATCTGCATACTGAAGAATACTTTCTTTTGGAGGTAAAAGCATTCAGTTTTGAAAAACTATGGCCTCTACAATTAAAATCTTTGAATGTGAATTTTTTCCCTAAGAATGTTCAGCTTGTCAGTAATTTCTTCATGAAATTCAATCATTCCTTTATGGCAGAAAAACAGCTTACCTAAATTTAGATATTTTAGTTGCTATTATTTTACAGTGTTGACTCTCTCATGGAAATTATAGACCTGAAAGGATGGAAGAGGTTGTCTATAATGGCTTCTCTTTGTGGGTCTCCTTTTCTTAAAAGGAGAGCTAGAAAATGCTTTCCTGAGTAATGGAGCCTTTGGTCAGAAGGACTGAAGAAGACTGGTGGAAGGAAGTGAGCTGAGCCATCCTAGGAAACACTACTTCCTTGCCTGGGATTTTCCCCACACCTGCCTTTCATGTTACTTTTATGACTTCTGTTCAGCTTCATGTATTTTCTCATTAATAATGTCACCTGGAAGCTTCCTCCATTCATGTTTTCCTCTGAAAGATTTGTCCTTGGTTCTCAGGCAATCCCGCCTAGTCTTCTTTTTCTATTTTAGACATAATAGAAATTATTCAAAATTCCTAATGCATGTATGCCACTTGGTATCCCTTTTTGGGGCCAACCTTATTTCCACTGTAGACCTTCAGATTTCCTATTCCCTTGCCCACCCCCTTGGGGAACTCTGGGTCACACAACTTATTCATTACCTGTCCTCAAAGGACTTTGCTGTCCCTTGTGAAATAGTCTCCAACCCTCTCCTATGGGCTACTCTCTATTACAGTGCTGTATTTGATTACTTTTCTAGGATATATAATATCTATAATTATATTGTCTACTTCATTGTTTTCCTTTCTCTGGTACTTTTTTCTCCATGAGTGAGATCAGGGATCTTGCTTGTCCTATTCACCACAGTAGCACCTAGAACATAGTAGAAGGCCATTAGATATTTGTCAGGTGAATAAATATTCATGCTCATAAAATGGTATTTTTTCTATTGTTTCAAGGGACTTTGCATGTTGGGAGGTAAGCCTGTGTAGTCTAGTATATTGATTCAAGTTCTTTCCTCTTTAATGTGGGGGTTTGGTACTATCGGTAGTCAGTTTGACATATCAATAATGACATAGTAGAAATTACTCAAAAGGAAAGAACAACTGGGGTGGGGGAAAGGAGAAAAGAAGGAAGGAATACACACACACACACACACACACACACACACGATAACTAAATTGTACTACTAATTTCTATTAGTTCATTGAAAGGAAAAGTTATTGTTTATATTGTTTGATCAATCTTACACACTTGTATCTGGTAATCTGAGCCACTACTTTGAAGATAGCAATACACAATATAGTAACTATTGTTAATTTTCTATCATCTTGGTTTGAAAGTCTGTATCTTTTTACTGTTTTTTTTTAATTAAGAAGAAAACACTTGTTATGGTTTCTATCAAAAATATGCCCCAAAGGTCTCCTGTGTTCAGATATGGAGCTTTTGGGAGATGGAGCTTTTGGGCCACCATGTGTGGTCTTAGCCTTGGGGACCATGGGGGTAGGTAGGTGCATGGGGAAGATAAGTCTATGGTGATGGCATAGCTGAATGTGCTTTTGGGAGGTGGGACCTGGTTGGAACTGGTGAGTCACCTGTGCATAACCTGGAATGGTGTATTGTTTTCTTGGGCTCCTCCCTTTTTCGCTCAGCTTCCTGGGCACCACAGAATGAGCAGCCTTACTGTGTCATGCCTTTTGCCCTTGCCATTCTTGCTTTGGAGCTGTCCAGGTAGCCATGTGTAGCCTGAGCACTGGAGACCATGAGTCAGCCCTCAGAACCTCCTCTTCTTCAAGTTTTAGGTGTCTGGTGTTTTGTCCCAGTGTTGCAAAAGTGGCTAATATGAGACTGTTGTTCCCAATTATTGGCATGCAGCATCTAGACTTTCTTGAATGTTTTTTGAACATCTAAAGGCATATACTTCATAGAATAAGCTTTAAAACCCAGAAAAGTAAAAGATGAACATTTCTTGGAGGGGAAGGAAGTTCCCATTTTCGTTGTCTCTTCAAAAAAGTGTGCCGACTTGCTAGTCATTGAGTATTGGATGGTATGTTAGTAAGCTACTGTAGAGTGGATCTCATGAAAATGTTACCAATGTAACAACTATTTGTCCTGGAAATACCTATGTCAGAACATGTTTCTCTGAGCTGGGCTTTGGCTGTTGACTTGCTAGCTTCTGTGATACTGGCTGGCACAGTGTCATCCTTACATTTTTCTAAGGCTTTATGGGTCCACCAGTGTTCTTTCCTTTTCCCTGAGAGACCAAGGTAGTGTTGTGCAGAGGGATTCTTATAGCATTTAATCTTCACAAAACCCTGTTCTGATGGATGCCAGGACCAATTTTTACATTAAGGAAACAGACTCAAGTTACACAACCTGACCATCATCTAGTCTAAATAAGTGACAGAACTGAGACTTGTGCCTCAGTCTGTCAGACACCTGTATTTGTTGTTGATGTAACACTATTCAGCAGCAGCCCTAGTTGGGGAGATAAGAATTTCACTATTTGTAACCTACCATTGATTAGCCTAAATGGGTGAAAAGCAATTTCAGATACTGAACCAAAGCCAGATTCTTTTATTTCTATATAAAATTGCCCTGTGGGAGCTGTGCAGAATTCCCACCCTTTTTTCCTCCCTGGTAATCCCTGGTGAATACTTGAATAAAGTCTCAAATATGATAGTAAGGCACAGATTCATAAAGAGATGGGACCTGAATAAGAACCATAGTACCTGGATTAGTCAAGATAAGATAGGCAGACATTATAGGTAATCAAATGTGATGAAAACAAAATGATATACTGTCATTATGTGTCTAGCATTGGACTTGTCAGTTTCTATGCATTATCTCAAATAGTGTTCATGATAGTTGTGCAGCAGGTGGTCTATATTCTTATTTATTTATTTAGTTTTGTTTTTGAGACTGCTATTATTATTACATCAGGTTGATCCAAAATTTCTCATTTAATCAAAAGAAAAACAAACTCACAATTCTCAGTTAAATAAATATAAGTGGCAAACAAGTACATGAAAAAAAATGTTCAGCATCATTGGTCATTCAAGAGATGCAAATCAAAACAACACTGAAATTCCATCTCATCCTAGAAAGAATTGCTATCATGAAGAAGTCAACCAAGGGGCCAGGGAGATAGCTCAGAGGATTAAGTGCTTGCCTGGCAAACACAAGGTCCTGAGTTCGATCCCTGGTACCACAAAACAAAACAAAACAAAACAAAAAACAAACAAACAAAAAAAACAACCAACCAAGTAAACAAAAAAAAAAAAAAAGGAGTCTTCTAGTAACAAGTTCTGGAGGGGCTATGAGGATAAAGGATCCTTCTCCACTGCTGGTGGGAATATAGATTGGTGCAATTACTATGGAATTCAGTGTGGAGACTCTTTTAAAAAGCATGAGTAGAGAGCCCATTTGAATCATCTATTCCCTTTCTGAGTATCTTCCCAAAAGAATTTTTTTAAAAAATCATATCACAATGATATATGTGTATACATGTTTATAGCAGCATAATTTTTAATAGCTAAGCTTGCAAATAACCTAGATGCTCATCAACAGAAGAATAGGTAAAAAGTTGTGGGTTTTTTATATTGTACTACTCAGCCATAAAGAAAGGTAGAATGTAGACTTTTATAAGTAATTGGATGCAACTTGAGACCATACTCTTCAGTGAAATAAATCAGAGCCACATCTGTAAACATGATAGTGTCTCACTGGGGTGAGAAGATGAATAAGAATATGATATCTAAATATACAATAGATATTGTGAACAGGGAATAAAACTGAAGAAAAATGACAAACTGCAACGGGGAAAAGGGGAATGAAAGAAAGAGAAAAGGAAAAAATATATCTATACACAAATAGTTAAGATAGCTTACAGCTTCTCTTAGTTCCTTGAAAAGAATGTTTTATGCTAATGTTTAGACAAGATATCATGTCTATGTCTTGTACTCTGATTGACTATTATGAAGATAACAATAAACAATGTACCAACTGTTGTAGCTGTCCTACTAACCTGTTTCAGAACTCAGCTTGTTTGTTTATCTTTTTTCTTTTTAAAATACAAAAAGAGATGTGAAATAATCCATTTCATGGAGGTGCTAAGCTGTAGGAACTTGGAACCATACTTATATTACTCCAGAAGTTTTCTGCACTAGTCTAGGTTTGTATCTTGGCTACATAAATTATTATAAATATAGTGTAATCTGTACTCTGGTTTTATTAGAGAACAAGTCCCCCCCCCAAATATTTACTATTTATCAGTCCTTATCTTAAACTGCTGAATTACTCCATTTTTGTCCTCTATCAACATTTTAAGAAGATCTTACAGATTTTTGAGCATTTTTAGTTATAACAACACCAAGACATTGCAGTCTAATATTTCGATCTCATTTCTTTTCTTCTCTCCAGCTCAGACCCAGAATGACTTGCAGTGAAGGAAAGCATGGCCTTCCCATTTGCTCCCTTCTCTCTTTCCTGCTCTACACAGCTCCTGAGGTGGGGAGCAGAGCAATGGCTAGGCTCAAGTGCCTCCAGTGATGCTACTATTACTCTAGATGACTCCAATTAGCTGCTGATACATTGTGTGAGGCTGACATTTATCATTGGCTAAATGGGAGGAATGAAATGAGAACATACAGTGTGGGTGCTCACAAAGATGACCTCAAAGGAACTAGGCAAACTAGAACAGAGTGAGCTGATTCAGGGTAGGCATAATCCAATGGGCATGACAGAAACTTCTACATGGCAACCAATATAGAAATACAGTTAGATTTTATTTTATGAAATTGATATGCTCTAGCTGTTAATTCTAAAATGAGCCCAAATTTCATTGTTAATATTATTATCAGGGGTTTATTCTCACAAGGGAAAAAGAAAATTCTCAATAGACACAATTAAAAATTTTGGTTAAGATGTCGTTGAGATGGTGGCCAGGCACATAGACCTGGTAATATTCATTGTTCCACTTAGAGGTTCACTTCCTTGCTGTTATTTATTACTCTAGTCTTCTCTCAGCTATCAGACATACTTCTGTTTCTTTTGGGATAGAATATAAGTGCAGAGAAAGGAGTGCACAGCTCCTAAGACAATAGGTGTTTCCTGGCTGGCTGTAGATTTCACATTTGCATTCAGGTTCTGTGCATTTCCTCCACTAGCATTTCTTACCTTTGGAACATTTATAAAAATAACACAAGCTATTCAGAGAATCTACCAGGAATAATGGTGACCTGTATCTCTACTTTTATATGAACAAAAAAAATCTTCCCCAATCAGGATAGATATAATATCTTATATTTCATTAGACTGTTAGTTCTATAAATTGAACATTCCCTGTGTCTATTCTATATAAAATATATTGGTCTGTCCATTATCCAAGAATTCTTCTTTGAACTAGCTATCAGGAAACCTAGTTGGGGAAATGGGGAGATAGGCCACTAACTCCATCCCTTAAGCAACCTGATCTGGGGCATCATGGGAAGTTGTTGAGACGGGGAGGGGATCATACACAGAAGGCAGAAGAAGATCAAAGAAACTAGGAAAATCGTGGGAAAGAGAAGAGGCATAAGGAGGGAGAGAAGGGCTACTACCAACAAAGATGAAATTACATTAGAAAGGGTTTTTTTTGATGGTTTTTGTGTGAAAAATCTGTAACACCAGTCCCAAAAAGACTAGGTCAATAGAATCACCTACTGAACTCTCAATTTATAGCACCAATACTTGCTCTAGCTTTGTTACATCTGAAAGAAGGAGTCATGTTGATACAAAACACTACCACATCTCTTCTTAAAAAGAATAAAAAGATTTTCACAAACACCTTCTTTCTCAGTTATTGTCACTACAACATTTTTCATCTGACTACTCTCATTCTCAGCCCATATAGAGAATTAGAAGATAATTTAAAATGAAATGAGTTGTTCAGAGCTTAAAGCTCTCAAAAAATAGTGGAATGAAAAGCATCATATTTGACAGTGCTGGGTGTAATGGTTGGATGTTGAAAAAGGAGGCCCAGCAAGCTGCTGGTTGGGAGTGTGGTGCTCTGCATGACCACTGAAGACTACAAAGCATGCTTCTTCATGCATGGAAATGTCTGAGGTCATAAAAACCTGGAGGGGAGAGTTTAGAAAGAGTGGAAGAGGGCTGGGGATACAGTTCAGCAGCACAGTGTGTGCCTGAAAAGCACAGGGTCCTGAGCTAGATTCCTGCTTCCAAAAATAAATAAATGGAAGGAAATAAATAAATAAATAAAGAAAGAAAGAAAGAAAGAAAGAAAGAATACAGATACAGCAGATGTGTTAGGAAAACCAGGCAGAATCCTTGACTTAGCAATCACTATCCTCTAACATGTTTCTAAGCATTTCCTTTTTGTACCTGTCAAGATTTCTTCATAGAATATCTAAAAGAAATAGATCAAACATGCATGTGACACACATACATACCTACATATATTGAATACTTATATACATGTATAAACACACACACACACACCACATATACTTCCTAACAAGCTTGAAATTTGGCATATTGTTATAAATAATAGTAATTTTAATTATCCTTATTTTAGTGTATAAATATTAGTAATAAAATGTTAAGTTTGCTTTTACTTGTTAATAGCTGACAGTGTACAAATCACTCCAAAGGGTCTTTCCCTTATTATTATCTTCCGTTTACTTTCAGAGTTCATTGACTGTTGGATATGAAAAGCCTGTAGGTATGAGAGTCTGACATGTCAAAATTGACATTTGTACTCTGACTTCTGAGCCATACACCTTGGGTCAAGCACCTCTCTGGGCCTGAGCATCGGCATCTGGATGATGGCATGACTTCTTGCTTTGTAGGGTGGCTATGAAATATAATGAGGTGAAAAGTTTGTAACCGAGTCCTTAGTCACAGATAGCTCACCCCTTCACTCAGAGGTTGGTTGGTAAATAGTTTGGTTTCGCAGGTCTAACTATTCAGGTTGCCCACTGTAGTGACAAAGCAGCCAGATGAGCAGATGAAAGTGAGCATGACTGTGTTCCAGGAAAATTTCATTTATTTATTTATCTATCTATCTATTTATTTATTTATTATTATTTTTGGCAGAACTGGGTATTGAACTCGGCCCTTGTGTTTGCCAGGGAAGTGCTTATTCCACTGAGCCATCTCTCTGGCCCAAAAATTTTATTTAAAAGACAACTGGAAAAAAAGGAAGAAAGACAGCTGGGCAAGTTCAGGCTCATGATCTGTGGTTTGCAGATCCAAAACATTATTGTGTTAGGTTCATCCTCTTTTCTCCAAGTGGCCTTCCATGAGATTAAGGATTTTCATATGTATAATGGAGAAGACACTACTCACCAAAGCCTGATTATTGAACACTTGTTCACCAAAGACTATCAAATGCCATGAACAACAAAATGAATATGATTTTTTCTACTGTTAAGGGGCTGAAAGTATTACAGACAGCAGCTAACTTATTCAACCTTGATTTTGTTAGCTGCAAAATTGCTTAATAATGTTTATCTATTTCTTAGAGTCATTGAGATGATAACATGAAGTACCATATTTAAGTGCAAATGCAGTCCTAGCCATGATGCAGAAGTGATTATTGGACCTCTCTTTTTGTTACGAAGAACTTTAAAATTGGACAAAATACATGAAAAACTGTTTTCAGATATTCAGTGACAGTTAACATAGGGTTGTGATACTTAGAGTAAGGAAGCCACATATCCATATTTGCACAGGCTTTCTGCTTAGGACCACTATCTATAGATAAAAATCAACTAAAAATGACTGAAACCTTATGTGTGATACCTGAATTGGTAAAACTTCCCAAAGAAATAATAGAGAAATAGCTTCTGGACATCAATCTGGGTGATGACATTTCTGGATATGAAAACAAATCCCCAGGAAACAAAAACAAAAATAAGTATATTATGGGATTGCTTCAAACTTAGTATACAACAAAAGAATAAATAGACTGAAAAGTCAACCCATGGAATAGGAGAAAATATTTGCTAACTATACATCTGCGTATATGTGTCCTCTGAATTCTCTATCTACATATATTCTATTAGTTTCATAGTTTCAGGTCTTGAGTTTAAGTATTTAAGCCCTCAGTCCTTTTTGAGTTGATTTTTGATGAGACATACGGATTTAGCTTCATCCTTATGTACATGGTTATCCAATTTTCTGAGTACCATTTATTTTTTATTTTGAAAAGAAAAAGAAACAGAATTTCAAAGCAAAATAATGGGAGAGTAATAATAATTAATACACTTTTTATTGTTATCATCAGAGTAGTTATTTACAGTACAAGATATAGGGCATGAGATATTACCCACACAGTATCATTACAAAACTTTCTTTTCAATGAATTAAGAGAAACTAGCAGTGCAACTATCTTACCTATCTTGTTTATATGTATATATTTTTTTCCATTTCTCTACCTTCCTTTTCCTTTCCCCCATCACTGTTTCTTTCTTTTTTTTTGAACAGTTTCTTCCCAATTCACAATACCTATTGTACATTTTGGATCCTATTTACTCAAGTAAATTGAACATCATTTATTGAACAAATTTTTCTCCACTGTGTGTTTTTAGTGAGCAACACACTTCTAAGTAATCAGTGCCTCACAGAAAATTACAGGGATTATTAGAAAATATTTTTCCAAAGGATAACAAAACATGAAATGTCACAGTTTATGATTTGCTAAAATTTCTTTAGATAGAAATTGATAATGAATGACATTTAAGAAGGAACTATTTTAAATGAACCATCTATGATTGCATCTTTTTTTATGTACTTGGTATAGTGTCTAACTATTCAGCTTGCACTTATAAAGATCCACCTGTTTCAGCCTCTCCAGTACTGGGATTACAGACCTGTGCCACCATTCCTGGTCTTGGTGGCCTGCTCAGTGTGTCTAGGGTGGGGTAGGCACAGCATGTGGTACCTGGGATCAAAACTGGGTCCTTCTGCTTATCTAGGCAGGCACGTAGACCACTGAGCTATCGCCTATATCTCAAGAAATTAGCAAAAGCAGACAAAATTTTATCTAAGTAAGTGAAAGGAATGAAATAAAGACCAAAAAACAAATAAAATAAAGTAAGTAATAGAAAAGTCCGTAAAACAAAAATTGATTATCTGAGTAGATTGATTAAAATTGAGAATTTGCTTTTTTCAACTGGGATTCTTCTAGGTAATTAAGAAGAAAGAAATATATTTAGATTTTTCCTATTTTTTCTACGTAAGTAGAAAGTTACATAGCTAATATAGTGCATTTTAGACCCATAAAATGGTTATTTCATTTTACACAGTATATGCCTTTCAGAGTTGAGGCTCTATTCTTTCATGGAACACCAGCTGAAAAGAGTTGTCCTAGATATACTAATAATGTTTAAAATCAGATGATATAAATTTGCAATACAATATTTGTAAAAGGGGCCATCACTACAGATGCTGATCATAAAAAATACTATAAATAACTTTTATGAGAAAAAAATTCAGCAACTTCTTCTGAATAACAGTTAATGACTGAAGAAATGGAATCTGTAATTAAAAATTTTCCAATAGTGAAATTTCCTGTCATGTTGTGAACTGCAAACTTTCAGTCCATTGTTCCTTATTTTTCTTTTCTTTTTTCTCAATATTGGGGATTGAACCCAGGATCTTTACACTGAACCCCATTCCCAGCTCATTTTTTGTACTTCATTTTGAGTTAAGGTATTGCTAAATTATTAAATCAGGCTGTGCTTAATCTTGTGATCTTCCTGACTTAGTCTCCAGAGGAATGGGATTGTAGGAGTACACCACTACACCTGGCTTGTCCTACCTTTAGGAAAGAAATAGTAACCATTTTACACACACCTTCCCAGACAAAGAAGAAGGAAATGATTCTCAGACTCATAAAACTAACAACCTTGCTGCCCAGCCTACTACATTTCATTGCTACTGAAATGGTAGGGAAATATTAGAGATTGAGCCTAAAAATATAACAGAATAGCACATCATGACAAAGTGTGATTTATCTTACAAATGAATGCAAGATTATTTCAGCATTTGAGAGTCAACTGATATACCACATAACAGACTAAGAAGAGGAGCTGTGTGATCATCTCATATACATGTAGAAAAATAAAATTCATCACCCATTTATGATAAAAACTCTCAGCAAAATATCTGTAGTGGGGAGCTGTCCCAGACAACTTGATAAAAGTAGCAGCTAACATACTTAATAATGAAGCCTAGGTTGTTTTACCTATGATCAAAACTGATCTAAGAAGCCTGCTTGCTCTGCTGAACATTGTGGTGAGAACAATAAAGTAAAGCAAGCACAAAGAGAAAAAAATGTCTCTCTCTCTCTCTCTCTCTCTCTCTATATATATATATATATATATATATATATATATA
>NDGM011231034.1:672-12144 GCA_002564305.1 Octomys mimax | reverse complement strand
CTTCACTTTTTTTTTTTTTTTTCCACTACCAGAGATTGAACTCAGGACCTTGAGTTTGCCAGGTAGGATCTTATACTGCTGAGCTATATATACCCAGCTTGGTCCTATTCTTTCGAATCTTAATCCACTTTGAAGCTATTAGTGTGCAGAGAATGGTCTCCTGTTGGTCTTATTTCAGTAAATCAAGGAGTTTTAGGAGGCAAGAAAAAAGATAGCACTTGGCTCTGGGCTTTCCAACAGCCGAGTCTGCTGAGCCCCTGAGAGCTCTGCTCTCGGAGGAAAGAGGTGGTTTTCTCCAAGTCTCTTCCAGTTTACCTCTTCCAGTTCATCTTCCCTAAAGAAGCCTCAGTTCTAGTTTCTGTTCACGCATCCTCTACCTTCTATACCTTCTGTCTCAGCATCTCTTAGTCAAAGACAAAGCCAGCTGCCCGCCTGGAGTGTGTGAGTGTGTTTCGGTGGGTGCGGTCCTGACGAGGCGAAATGAGCTGCAAACGCGGGCAAGCAGATGTGCCTAGGCGTCCCGACCTGGCCGGCTCAGCCCCAAAAACTGCTTCTCAGCACCCCACGCCCACGGAATTACATTATTTTCTCTCAGCGAAATCATCTTTTTACCAAAAGGGCGCGCCGGGGGTGGGGGGGAGGGAGATAAACTGCTGATTTGCAAGATCTAAGTGCCGCTTTCTAGTTCGTGTGGATAAGTAGGGAGGCCGAAAGAAGAGAGAAGGGAAGAGTGGCCCAGGCAAGGTTGTCCAACTTCAAAGTGTTCTCAACAGTGAGTTTTGGCTATTGCATTTCAAATCTTCTTCTCTTCCGACACCGAGAGGTGCGCAGCAGGGACGTGCGTCGCAGGGGCTGTTCTGGGCACTCAGAGAACCTTGTCCCGATCCACTCTGCGCATCTCCGCAGGACTCACGGCCTCTGAGCTCCAGGGCAGACACTAACTCTTAGAGGGCGCAGGGGGCGTGGTAAAGCGAAGGACCCGCGGGGCGGGGGAGGTGAGGGTAGGGCCGATCCCAGACCCTCGAGTTAGAAATTCCGAAATAAAAGGTGGAAACGCCACCAAGCAGCCTTGTCCCTGGAGGCGCTTTGTCCCTGGTCCTGGCTGGTTGCTTGTCACCTTCCCAGGCTCTCAATGTTCTGCCTAAAGGACTGGGGAAAACTAGATTAGGATTTGGGTTATTCGGGGGATCCGGGTCAATTTTACGCAGGGGTTAGCGGGCCTTTTCCTTGGAATTTGTTTCTTTGAAACCCAGGTAACCGGTCCGGTTGGCAAGGACAGAGTTCGGGCGGCCGTGTGCTCTTTCCTTACCCCAGAACCCCCGGGCTGTGGTAGCAGGGCTCCGAAGTGCTGCCCGGAAGCTCACGCAGACGCCGCCCGAGAAGCGCGGCGAATTCGCAGGCATCCGGAGCTCAGCGGCAGAAGGATGTGAGCTCAAGCTTGCCAGAGGCCCCGGGAGGAGCTGCTGCATCTCGGCTTTCGTTGGGAGACTATCTTGGAGCCAAGCTACAGAGATGAACGCTCCTTCTCTCCCACTCAGTGGAGGCTGCCTCCCGGGCTACGCGCGCAGGGAATCTGCCACGTCCACAGCGAGCTCGCTGGGACTTGGGACTGGCCACAGGGTGAGCCAGACAACCGGCTTCTCCCAAAGTGCTACTGTCTTTCCTGGACCAAGGGCAGAGTCAGCCCCCTTGCACTTTCTGCACTGTCCTTGTGTGACCATTTCCAGTGTTTGAAATTTCACGTTTTTCTTCTGACATAGGAAGGGTTCAAGCAACCGAAAGCGCTCCTGCTTGATCCTCCCCCCGGGCTGCAGCTCCCCAACCACCCAGCAGACTACACCTCTCACTCCTTGCGAGGAGCAAGCTGTTGCTGTTATTTTCATCTCTAGATACGAAGTCAGAGTCTTTACGACTTCGTTGACTGGCCCTAGATTACAGAACTGCAAAGCCAAGACTCTTACCCAGGTCCCCTAAAATACCTGGCTGTCCTAGGGGTGATCTCCCCCATCCCCCGCGCCGCCTACACGCCTGTCTCTTGCTCATCACTCGAAGGCATCGACCCTGGCAGCTCAGGCAGCTCGGCTCAGGCCTGCGCGCCAGAGCATCTCACCTCAGCCGGACAGGTGCAGAGGTGCGGGGCGCCGCAGCCGCGGATCGTCCGGCCGAGGGGCAGAAGAAGGCTGTCCACCTCCTTCTGCTGCCCAGTGGCTGAGGGGCACAGGAGGGTGGAACTGGGCTGGGAAAACCGCCTTCAGCGGGCCCGGGCCCCGCCTCCCCAACACAACGTCCAGGAAACCTCGGAACTTTCCATTGTCAGAGAAACTTCAACTAAACAAATAGTCCTTAAAACCGTAGGGCTGCGGAGAAGAGCAGGTCTAGGCAAGCTTTCTTGGATCCCTTTCGGCTTGCCTGCTTGGAGCGAAGAGTGACCAGAACTCTCCACCACCAAGGCGCAGAGGCAGAGGAGAGCGCAGCGCCTGTCAGTGTACCGGTGCCGCACTCACTGTGGCATCCAGGATCCGGAGGAAGAGAGCCTACGCCTGTACTCGGTTCAGAATGGATAAAGGACAACAGTTCCTGAGCTGCGGGAGCCTGCAGAGGGAGTCTACTTTGGAGGACTTTTGCCAAGCCATCCACGCCCTGCGCCAGGCTTCCCCGCATTTCAAGGAGAGGGCATTTGTCATAACTCAGATCTCAGAGGGCAGCCTCTGCTGAAGCGCCCCACTTCCTAATCCGCTCTGAATGTGGGCGCGCAGATGTTGCATTTGCTTGCTATCTGCAAATCTTCAGCTTTCCAGTTTTCCTGATTCACAGTTTTCAGTTTTCTGCAGCTCACCACACCCTCAAACCCACCCTGAGCTTGCAGGTGTTTTCCCTAGCGGATCGGGAACTCTGAAGGCTAATCTCATACTCTTCTCACCACCTTGGGCGAGGAACTGGCCACCTTGCCTCTGGAAATAGCCACGTGTGAGAGCAGACACACTTACTGGGCCACTGAGTCATGAGCTAAGCTTGCACAGGTCTCTTGACTATATTCTCCACTTACCAAATCGGGATAGCTGGGACAGTCTCTTAGTTCCTGGGACCTATCATGTCTCAGTGTCAGTTTTAAGCGTAGATGATTCGTGCACCCAAAGACCACTAACACCAGGGCAGACCTCTCCACTGTCTTTCAGTCCCTTGGCTACTTTCTAGCTTGCTGTTTCTGCTGGGTGATTAACGATCCCAGATAGTGTAAGGAATTCGACTTCTTCTCAAGCTCAGCATTTTCAATTCTTTAATTTGTCCCCAGATGATCGTTAGTGAGCCAGGCTGTAGATCACATCGGGCCAGCCAGGTAGAGGGAACAGCTGATTCAACACTGTTGAGTTGGGGTTTGGTTTTGTTTTTTAAAGGCAACTCTGAAAGTAGCCCCTAGAGTACTTCAAGAAGGCAGCAGGCTGCAGGTTGTGGAGGTCCCTAAGCTAGACCCTTTCAGGTTGTCACCACTCATTTCTTTAAACAGTAAAACACAAACAAACAGCAAAGCCCCTCTGGGCCTTGGCCTCTGATGTGGGCAAAGCAATTTGATGAGGAAACTGAGGCTCACAGGTTTTCTATTCCTAATTGGAGGGCTCTCCAGGTGAGCCAAGTTTTCCAAGTCTAACCTGCTTCCCGCATTCATTCCTTATTGCATATGCCTGCGGGTAACAGGGCCTTTCCTGGGGTGAGGGCCCCCTATTCAAGGCTGCTCCAAAGGCTCCACAGATTGGCAATTTTATAGCAGGCACCTCTTCACTGCTCCATCTTTCCCCACTCCTCTTGGTGCCCTAATCACTCCTCTATCTTATTTTCAAAAAGGAAAATTGTTTCTCCTGATAGTGGGAGGAGAAACAGGATCATTCCAAGGTGTCTCAGCAGTAACACCAGTCGGTTTCCTAGTCTTTTCCTTCCCCACCACATCACCTTCCTGCTAAAGCAGATGTCTTCTCTGGAGACAAACTGTTCAGAGCTGACTCCCTTAACGGGCTACTGGGAGAGGGGGAAGATAAGGAAAAGGACACTGAGGGGAAGAGTCTTTATGCTTGTTTTCCAGTATCTTTCAGGGTGCAAGTGGAGATTCTGCTCCCATACAGCAGAAATGTGTCTCCTTTCTGGTGACTGAGACACTGGTTAGCCGCTCCCTCACTCAAAAAATCTGGGGGAAAGTGATAAGAAGAGGATACCAGCATCCTCTAGGTGGCAGCAGGCCCAGAGAGGATATGAAGGATCCTCCACTGTCCTGAGAGGGGTGAACTGGAGGTCTACTGGGTGAACAGAGGGCAGACAGCCTTGGACTTGTTCCCTGAAGTGATCAGGTTGTCGTTTCTATCATGATTCCTTACATAATTTTCTAAAACAGAACTAGACTATGAAACTAGTCTCAGTCAGAAATAGGAAAAGTTGTTTTTGTCATTCCTGAAACTAGAATTCCTTTCCCAAATTAAGACCCTGAGCTTTCCTAAGCACTTCAGCCTGTCTATGAAAATGATGACTGAGGCTGGAATTAGCTAACAGGAGCTACATGCCTGTCTGTACCAAAGCAATGAACCTCTTAGAGAACAAGCAGGAAGGAGGGGTATGGGGTAAAGCCAGCTCAAATACAAGTGCTATTCATGAGGGAAGGAGGATGCGACCAGAGTAACACTTTTCCTTTTGCTGGAGTTCTGATTTAATGGTAGGAACATGGGAGAGAAAAGGAAAAAAACGAGCAGATATAAAAATTCCTTCAAGTCACACATTGAGACAAAGGCTGTGTTTGAAGCTACTTAGAAGGTTGAGATCAGAAGAGGGAAAGGTTGAAGCCAGCTAGGGAGACTTAGCAAAACTTTACCTTATGAATTAGGGCCAGCGAGATAGCTCAGTGGTCTAAAGTGCCTGCTTAGGAAAATGCGCAGGGAGCATGGTTTGATCCCCCTGCACCACATGACATGCCAGCCCCGCCCCCAGGGTGGGCTGAGCCAGCCCCCCACACACAAATAAGAATTTTACAGGCTGGGGAGATGGCTCAGTAGGATAAGTGTTTGACTGACAAATAAGAATTTTAAAAGCAGGTGATCTAGCTCAGTAGTAGAATGCCTTGTATTTGATTCTCAGTATAGAAAAAAGCCTACATCATTTGCACATATATGCACACATAAGCTTAGTTTTTTTAAAAAAGGAGTCTTACCTTGGACAGAACAGATTTGTACATAATAAGTTCATTAAATAAACTATAAATGTCTACTACAAAGAGTATTTATTACTCTCTCCTCATAAATGTGTATATGTGTGTGAATACGGACTCAACCAGTGAACTTTAATCTGGTTTTGTGGCAGATTTGTGAGATGCTCAAGTCTCAACAGTCAGAGTAACAGGGCTCAGCCCTCAGGATACAGACATACTCTAGGTTGTCACCAGAAGTGGTACTGAGTCTTCTGGCCCCTAGGAGCTCACACTTTTGCTCCAGTGTAGTTGTGGAAATGAGAAGGGACAGCCTTGTGCTCCAAGTCCTCCAAGTCTTGGGCTTATGCTGAGAAGCAGCGTGCTAAATCCCTTTTAAATAATGCTTTCCATTCCTACAAGCTGTTCTTCTTTCAGTAGCATTCTAAAGAGCTTGGGAATCATAAAGCATGCGATCAACATTTTAAAAATGTATACAGCAAAGAAAGGGAAAGGCTGATTTAGGGTTGTTTCCACAAGGGTACACTCCAACAGTATGCAAGCACAGAGGGGCACATGTCCAAAGAAACACACACAAGACTGTGCAGATCACTTCCATTTCCATGGAAGGCATCTACAAGAAAAGAATAAGGGAAGATTCCATGTTTTACTACTTCTCAAATCAAAATACTCAAAATACTACTTAGCTTTTTAGAAAGTTTAAGTTTATTCGTACACTTTAGGTATATACAGTGATCTCTTTCATCATAGGGAATTTGTACTTATACATTATATACCTTGGTTTGTCTTTTTTTTTTTACTTAGCTTTCTAGAAAAATTACTTAATTAACAAAATTTTCATTTTATTGTGTTTGTTTTGAAGTATGAATACATTATGCAACGACTGCATTGAGCTAATTAACACAGAATTATCCTCAATACTTCTTTGTGTATGTGTTAAGAACGGTTAAAATGTACCCTTAACAGTTTCGAAGAATAAAATAAGCTAATTCTAGTCACCATGTTGTACTATGATTTTCTTAAACTCATTCTTCCTCGCTGAAGTGGTTATTATTTGATCAATCGTTTTGATTTCAAGCCGTTTTCATGTAACTTATGCACTTATCTATTTTATCAGGGCATAAACAGACCAGAGATCAACCGAGAGATATAGGGGCGAATGAGCCAGTGGCCCAGGGCTAGGGTAGTGGGGAAAATCCAGCCCCTTAAAGCCATCGAAGGCTCAGATTCTGTCTAGCACAGCTCCGTGGACGAAGAAGAGGAAGCATCTACACTTAGAAGGGCATTCCTGGGCAGAGATTTTGAAATTTAAATTCCAGAGCAATCAAAAGAGGTCGACAAGCTTCAGGGAAAATAATGCCACTGGCGGGACGGAGGCAAAGGTGAGCGTACAAGTTGGCAGTCAGTGGAAACAGTCTGCGGCTTTCAAGCACACCCAGAGCCAGGGTAGATTGCAATCCTCCTAACGCGAATGCAGCAGGGAGAGAGCACTGTGGAGCTACGGGGTTTCCTTCCATGGATTCATAGAAATTTCTAACTCTTGCATGTCTTCCATAATAGTGCATTGCTAGCCTTGCCTGGTGCAGTATGTAAGAGAGAAAAATATCGAACCGCATCAACCTGCAAACTTTCTCTCTTTTACCTTACTAGCGAAGCACACGAGTTTTCATTCTCGGGGCATACTTTCTATTTTCCCACTTCGTCTTTGAGAAGCTACCCTTAGACGTTAACTCCTATGATCACTTCCACTATACCTGTGTAGGTAAGACATGCCCATGCTTTTGCGGTGTGTAATAGCTAAAAAACCTAACTGGGCAGCTAGGACTCAGGAAGAGCCTTAGCCTCGAGCTTTCTTCCCCTGGCCTGATTTGGCAGCAGTCTCCAGCTCCCACCCCGCGTTGCAGGCCTGGGGGTCGGGCCGAAATGAGGTCCAGGAGCCAGAGATAGCAGGAAGCGGGGAGGAGGAAGCACACGTAGAAACTTTGCGATTTTTATTCTCCCGGGAAAAAAGCAGAGCCTCTACGTGGGGCTCCCTTTGCCCCCAGTGACGCGAAGGACGCCAGGCGCCAGGCACAATTCCGTGCGTGTTGGATCTGCAGACGCAGACCGAAGTGCTTTTGTCCCAGGCCAGCAACTGCAGCAGCTCCGACCTTTGCCGGGCCCGGCCTCGAGAGCGAGTAAAAGGGTGGGGGAGAATGGTGGGGTCAAGCTTCACGCCCAGCGGTCCGGGAAGCTCGTTCTGCGCTCAAAAGCTCTCTTCCTTTCCGGCCTATTTCAAACCTACAGCGCCCAGTGGTTTCAGGTGCTCCAAGACGCGCAGCGACCTTCGCCGCCTGGTGCTCTCGAGCAGCGGAACTGGCTGCAAGGTTCCCACAGCTATCTGGCCCAGCTCTAACCTCGCCGCGTTTCTTCTCTACGTGAGCGGGCTAACACATCCTCGCCTTATTCTTATGCGCGTGGAGGCGAAGAAGGGCGAACTCGCCTGCCTGTTCTACCCACTCTTCTCTGTCTTCTAGAGGGAGAAAAAACCCACTTCAATTGTTTTTCCTTCTGAGTTTGAAAAGCAAATGCCCTTCCCCGGATTCCCAGAAAGGCCTACTCCGTAGACACTACTGCTGGGAAATGGGCTGTGATGGAGCGCTAGAGCTCGACGGAGTTGTCTCTGGGCCTTCGGGCTCCAGCTGCCCAGTTTGGCTCGGAGGTCGTGTGGGAGGGTGGGCAGGAGGAGACTTTGAGAGGAAGGCCAAGGCCAAGTCCTTCCAAACGCCCCGACTTCTTTGTCTAACATTTTCTTCCTCGGGAAAGTGTCCCTTTTCTTTTCTGGTAGTCCTATGGAGAAAGAGGGTGTGGTCCTGCAACCCCCAAACACTGTTAGGTGGAAGAGGCGCTGGAGTTTTAGTCTTAGCGTTCTGGGGTTTTATTTCTCAAACGGCAGCTCCTGAGAGAGCGCTGCTGCCCGCGCCCCTCTCTAGTTCGGCTGTTCCAGCTCACACACTCACCAAGGGGCAAACCCTGCGCGGACAGCAGGGCCCGGCTTCTCCGAGACCCCGGGGGAGACCACTATCTGTTGCAATTTTACCAATTTAATCTGCATGCCACATGAAAGTCTTAGAGGTTCTTAATGCTAAGAATTTGCCCCCTTAAATGGCGAGCAGCATGAAAGGTTCAGATAGTTCCGGGGCTCCCGCAGCACCGGGTGCAGCCCGAGGACCAGAGAGGGATCCCTCTGCCACTGCGCGCCTCACCGCGCGACCCCTCCATCCGGCCTAGCCCTGCAAGAAATGAAAAGTCAGCCTCGGACCCAGGTACAAGCTGGGGATGATCGGTGGGCCAGGGTGCCTAGATTTGGGCAGAGAAACCACTCTGGAACCACGTTCGCTTGTTAACTAGAACGTCTTACTTTACTGTGGGACCGCTGCTAGACTTCAGCGGTAGGCCTGGAGTCAGAGGCGACATTTGCTAGAGTCCAGTTAGTGTGGGGCCTCGTGGGGTCCACGCCACTCCCTTTCTTTGGCTAGCAGGACTCTGTGCGGTCGTGGGCAGGAGTCAGAGGCCAGGAATCCACAGGGCCTGAATCAGCTGCGCGCACTGAGACCTCGGCGTGCTGTGCAGAGGTGAAGAAAACCTCGAATACGCGTCCCGCAGAGGTCCTTGGGACCTCAGGCCACGTTAGAGCCTGTGACCCTACCTCCTGCCCCACCTCCGAGACTTTCAGTTTCAGAGACCCGAGAGGACGTTCGTGATTGTTCAACATCAACCCTAGCCTTCGCGTGTGTTTTACCTCCTGTCTGAAGAGCTTGTAAGGCTCTGTTGTACGCTGCTTCCCCTCCCCCCTGTTTTTCTCACCCGTCAACCTCAGATTCAGAAACTAGGCTTGTGGGGAGTGCGGGTTAGGGGGGTAGTAAAAGCTACTATAGGAAGACAGAAGATATTTAATAGTCACAAGACTGCCCCCCGGTGATAGTTTTTGGCAATAACATTTTTGGGCAAATATATTGGCTTTATCTTTTTTGAGCTAATGTCACTTTTGGTAGAAAAGTTATTGAATCCAATTTTGCTTTAATTCCCCAAGAAAAGGAGAAATGGCTTCCCTCAAATCCTTTATCCAAAGACTTTGAGAATTTGTTCAATTTGTCTAACTTCCGGTAGCGTTTGAGAACTGCACTTTCAAAATAAAATTCTGCCCTCTTGCCCTCCTCCAGAGGCAGCCTTGCTCCCACCCATCCCCTTTTCTTCTTTTTTCCTCCCCTTATTCTGAGTTTCCTTTTTCTGAAACAATAGCACTGGCGGCTGGAGTCAGTCTGATGATATAATCCTTAAGGCATTCACGGGCAGACCAGGGGCCAAGCTATCAAAGGGTTCAGCTTTTTCTTCTTTTTTTAAGCTGTTTACTATTCAGGAAATTTGGTAATTATTTTTTTTTTTCTCTCCATGTAGTGGTATTGCCCTCTTCCTTTTGATATTAGATCCTCTATGGGCCCCTAGCTTTATGCTATAGAAAGGAGAAAGATGAAGGGACTGAATTCTGCATCAGAATGCAATTTTCTTTTGTCATCATTGCTGCTAAAGACCAGCGGATGGTTTCCAAAAGAACAGAACCCCCAGAGCACGCAGAGTCTTCATATTTCTGGGAACAGAAAAGAGTGCCAATTCCACTAACTCTTTAACACTGCAAATTGGGGGGGGGCTGTTTGTACCTCATTTGCCTCTAATGCTTTTATAATAACATTGAGAAGACACACCAGGAGGAGGAAGGGAGGACAGTAACCCAAATTTGTTTAGAGTGTTCTACAATGGATAGTGTTATATTCAGGAGGTGCGAGGTGAGTGGCTTACACATCAGCGTCATTACCCTCAGGGTGCTACCTTGTTTACCACGCTTTTCCCTCTGTCAAGCACAGTGCCTTACTTACATCAGGCAGCACTTAACAGATTTTTGTCAACTGAATGTTTGGAAAGCATAAAACGAAGGAGTGTGAGGACTGGGTTTTTAATTCCATTCAAGGTGCATTTCTAGAGCTAATGTGCCCGCGAAACAAAACCAGTTCTGCTAGATTGTGGGAGACTGACTGTATTTGATGACCTTAAATTTTGTCTCTCCAACTAAATGACAATACAAGAAGATAGGCCAGGGAGATGGTTCAGTAGAATAACCTTGGTTACACACACACACACACACACACACACAAAATCCACAAAGGTTAGATACTCCATGCTAATATTTTCATCATAAACGATGCCTTTCATATTGCTGAGTACACTGATAAGCCATTTTAGAGAAGGGTAAAGGAAAAAGATTCTATTTGAGGTGGCTCAGTAGAATAAGTGCTTGCGTGGCAAGCACAAGGGCCTGTGTTCAATCCCTGGTTCTGCAAAAATAAATAAATAAATAAATAAATAAATTTATCAAAAAAAAAGATGTAACATGTTGCATCAGGCATAGTGGCAAATTTCTGTGATTCTAGCACTTGGACAGCTGAGGCAGGAAGATTGCCGGAAATTCAAAGACATACTGGGCTAGAGTTCAAGGCCAGCCTTGGCTGCATAGTAAAATCTTGTCTCAAAAAAGCTCCAAATAAAAAAATAAATAAATAAGTGAACATGTTGGGCTTGGAAGTATAGAGCATTAGCAGAGTGCTTGCCTAGTATATATGAGGCCCAAGGCACTACTAAAAGAAAAAGTCACAATGTGTTAAATAAAATTTAATGTGCTCCTAGGTAAACCTTGGTATACCAGATATCCCTGTAGTTGGGATCAGTGGACAAGGAATAGGTACTCTCAGTGGAAACGTATCCTCTTTTGCTGAAACCCTCTCCAGAACAAATGCATTTTCCTCCCCACCTTCCCATGTTAGAGTATGAAGCCATAGAGAACAAGATGAGCTGAACCAAGAATGCTCTCTTGCATACTGCTCTCCCAACCATTGTTCTAATGGTCCCTTGTAAGCTACAAGTGGTTACCTCAGTAAGTCTGAGTAGCTATTAATGAGGTCACCACAAAGGTTGTGTTCACTTATATACTAATTTGGCTTTATTCCAAGCACATTCGTGACAAGTTTTCCTATAAGTGCTTGCTGTTTGGTAAAAGAGACCATTGCAAGCATTGGTTGTAATGTAAGTTCATTGAAGGTGATCTCTTTCCCTTTTTATTTTTCATTGAAATTTTCACTATGGTAAGTAAACATAACCACTCAGATCAATTCAGATTTTCAAACAGAAAGACTTCTGATTTTCTTTCTTCTTTCTCTCTCTCTCTCTCTCTCTCTCTCTCTCTCTCTCTCTCTCTCTCT
>NDGM011230987.1:0-10276 GCA_002564305.1 Octomys mimax | reverse complement strand
AGAGAGAGAGAGAGAGAGAGAGAGAGACAGACAGACAGACAGACAGACAGACACAGACACAGAGACAAACACAGAAAGAGACACAGAAAAAGGAAGGAAGGAAGGAAGGAAGGAAGGTCAAATCATCTTAGCTGTAGGACAAAGCAGGTGGCTGGCAGTGAGAGTGACCTAGAGGGTTTGAAGCCCATTAGTCACTAAGGATCTACAGGAACAGGGAACTCCACCCAGTACACAGCAGGGACAGAAATGGAGCAGTGGGGGCACAAGAGAGCCAGGCACAGCAGCAGGAGGGCATGAGACTCGATGAGCAAGGACTCTAAACTGGCCCTGAGAGGGTGCATAGGAGTTGGCTGAAGGGACAAGAGAGGAAATGGCAACCTGAGCAGGACACTAGTGCCAGAAGCTCCGGCTAGGACTGTGGGACCCGCCTTCTGTCCTGTCAACCCCATGCAGCCCCCTGCACTGGAGGGAGGCAGCAGTTCAGAACCTAGTTCTTCTCTCTGCTTTGCTCTTCACCAATTATGCGGCTTTTGATAAAGACTTCATCACCTGGAGGGAGTCTTCCGTTATGCAACGGAGACTCTATGTGATCGTAGGTAGCTATGGGGATTGGTTGTGCTATATTCGCAGAAAGCAGTGTGGACAGAATGGTCTACACCACAGCATGCCTATCCCACCCTGCCTTGCTCCACCTGCCCTTCCCCCTTCAAGTTTCCCTCCATTGCCCCACCTCCACCCCTGTGTCTGCTGAGACAGAGACAGACTCGGACTAGCCAGTTCTAGAGGAAATGTGGAAGTTCAGGCCCTGGCAGGCTCCTGGCAGGCTTGGGGTGACTGACATCCTTCCTGCTCATTCTCAACCACTTTCAGGGAAAGCAAGGTGAAATGGGAAGATTTTCTTGTCCTGTAGCAGTTAGGATGGGTTTTGTGGTGAAGATTGCATGACCTGGGCTTTAAGCCACCTCAGAGGAGGGGGAGAGTGATTTGGAAGGACTGTGTAGGTCTAGGAGTACTCTCCACTTCCACTCCCCATATGTGCAATTTACTCTAGACCTCTACCACTGACCCCCACAGTAACCCTGCCTGAGCTCACAGGACGACTGGAGCCTGGACTCCCCCAGCCTCTCCTGGGTGGGGGAGGCTGGAGAGGTCAGTGAGGGAGGTGGGGCAGAAGTCCTGCCTGGTTCTGATTTCCCCAGCTAAGGCTTGGAACCAGAGCCTGCTCTGTCTTCAATCCCTACCCCCAGAGCAATGCTTCTCTGCTTTCGGGAGCAGCCCATAACCGCAAACACATTTGCTAATGCAGCTAGCCTGCCCGCCCTGGGACAGCTGGCTGGGCCGGGTGCCTGGGGCCAGGCCAGGCAAAGGGTAGGGGGCCTGGCTGGGAAAGGGGCCCAAGGCTCCTCCTCTGCTGCTCAGCTGCCTGCACACCGCTGGTCACTGCCTCGCTGGCTGGCTCTGTAGCCCTCTACACTGACTCCTTTGAGGGCTGAGAAGCATTGCAGAGAAGCTGATAAAGGGCAAGGGCTACTTTGCAGATTGTACAGTGTCCACCCAAGAACAGCACAGCTAGACGTACTCCTTGGCTAAGAGGATGCTGGACCTGTGTTGGATAAGGGGAGTTTAGATGCAAACCATCCCACAGCATTTCCCTCTGAGAAGAGCCACTATAAAAATGGAAAATCTAGCCAGGCATGGTGGTGCACACCTGTAATCCCAGCCATTCGGGAAGCTGAGTCAGGAGGATCACAAGTTGCTTGGGCAGTGAGACACTTTCTGAAAATAAATGTTTAAAAGGGCTGGGGGTGTAGCTCAACACTCCCTGGGCTCAATCTCTAGTATAAAGGAGAAAGAGGAGGAGGAGGTGGGTGGAGGAGTTGGGGAAGGAGGAGGAGAAGAGGTGGGGGAGGAGGAGGAAGGAGAAGAAGAGGGGAGAGGAGAGGGGAAGGTGAGGGGAAGGAGAGGGGTGTGGAAGACCGGGGGAAAAGGGCAACCCTAGGCCCTGGGAGTGCTGAGGGTCTAGGGATTGCCCTGGAAGGCAAAAGCAGAGAGAGGCTGAGACCTCCCATCTCCGCCCAATGCGACCTGAGTGAATGAGTGAACCTTTCTTTTCTCTGCACCTCAGCTTCTCCCCTTGCCCTGATTACCTTGTGATTTGTGATATGGGGACAGATAGGCAATGCCCTGTGCATTGCAGCATTCCATCCATGACGATGATCATTCTATGACATTGGAAGCTCTGCTAGAGAACGAATCCCAGCTGAACTAACTTGTAGACTCTCTGTGGCCCAAGCAGCGAGCGCCAAGTGAATGAGAGGTGCAAGTAAGCCCCAAGCTCACAGTCTCAGAGAAGCAGTAGAGAATCCTGGCCCCACATCCTGGAGCTGGAGCTGTCACATCAATCCCAAGGCCCCAGCCTCACTGGCTGCCCTCAGCCACCCTGCCCCCAGTCCCCATCGCACACAAGGCCTGCAGCTCAGCTTCCCCCTGCCAAGACACCCCCCAGCCCGGCCCCGCAGCCCCTCTCAAAGACAGGGGCCTTTCTCTGCCACGTTCCTGGAGGCTTTTCCACTTAACAGGGCCTTGAAATCCATTCGCCGCAGACTGTGAACTTCCTCTCCATGCGCCTGCCCGCTGGCCCTCTTCGAGCCCAAACCCCCCTTCTTGCCCCCATACTGGCGTCCGCCAGCCCATGGCCCAGCAGCTGTTACCCTGATCACCCCCTCCCCAGGACTCTGGGGCCAAGCAGGGGCCACCTGGAGGAGGCGCTTGGGCCCCGGAAGCAGCAACAGCCTGGACTAAAAGGCAGAGCTGAGAGCCCGCTGCCTCTCCTCCCAGTCCACCAGGGACAGAGCCCACCTCCTTCAAACTCCAAAACCACCAAGGCATTCTCACTAAGTCACACCTCCATTTGTCATGGCTCTTGGCCATGCTGCTGGTGGAGATGCAGGACAATGGCCCGCTTCTCCACCTGGGATAGCCACAAAAGCATATGATCTGGGTTCCAGTCCTGCCCCAGGTAGAATGCACAACCTTAAGCTGGTGTGGTCCCCTCAGATTTCTGAGTCACTCAGGCTCTTCTCCCCACTGCCCTGACATCTACCTACTTCCTAAATGAAACCTTGCCCTCTGCTTTCCTAGGACGGTCCATCCTAGGTCTGTACCTTCCTTCCTAGAGTCCAAAACACATTCATGTTGTGCTCCAAACTTTACTGTTTATCCCACAGGCCCTCTGACAGTGCAGAAATGGAAGGTCACCCCTGGCCACTGAGCATCTGCTATGACCACTGCATGTCTTCTGCCTCATTCTGGTATTATTTCTGTGGACCAGGCTGAGGAAACTGAGGCTCAAAAAGGAGAAAGGACTCACAGTCCCAGCCAGGAAATGGGCCCACAGCTTGATCCTTGGTAGCTGGAGTCCCCCATTCTGGTCAGGGTTAAGATGATGAAGCTCTTTGTTGACACAGAAGCAGCTTGTGACCCATTTTGACCTGAGGCTCTATCTTAGCTCTTTTTTTCTTAAAATTGTTATATTCTCATGCTAAAATAAGGAGAAAAAGTGTATACTCCAAGGAGAAAATACTTAGAGGAGAGAGGAGAGGCCTCATGGGCCTCAAGTCTCCAGGCCAAACTGAATACCACTAGGTGTTGGCCACTGGTAGCCACTTTCACACACCTTCCCTTGTTTAAATATAACAACCTTTTGGATTAGCAGCTATCTAGGCCTTTGCATAAATTGTGAGACTGAGCCCCAGGTGGGACATAGCTTGCCAGGGCCACACTGAGGGGCACAGTACTTCTCCCACCCCGCCTCCACGCACATACCTAAAGCCTACACCCAGGGGACGAAAGGTGCCATCTGCAGGGGCAAGCTCCCCTGAAGAGACCCTGGGCCCACAAATGAGTATGGTGAGTCCAGAGAACCTCTGTGGCAGGGGCAAGGCTGCAGTGCTTGGCCCTGCTAACAGGAGTTCACCCTGCAGGGCTCCAGGGTCTGCCTGCCTTTCTCCCCATCTGTCTTTCTCATCCTTTCCCATTCTGCTGCTTCGCAATGAATTTGTTGGAAAGCTGGACTGAATTACCACCCATTACCCAACCTGCCTCATTCCAAATCCCTAGTATTAATGCAATCAATGGAGGGGAAGCAGGCTCCCTTCAGCCTCCTGTCTGGCCCGCCCAGCCCTGGCTTCCCAGTGCCTGCTCCAGTCCCTCTTCCTCCTTGCACGTGCACAGGCTCCACACGCCATTGACACATGTGCCTGTCGAAAAGGAACAGGTCTTCTACTCACAGAGGAGGCCCTCCAGAAAAGCTAACTGAACGAAGACACATGCATGGGTATTTGATCTCTTCATGAACATCAAGAAGCACTATCTACCAAGCTGTCTTGAGCCTCTGCACACAGAGCAGCAAACAACCTAGTCCTCACTCTTCGGGACCTTGTAGTCTACTGAGAGGCAAAGGTGGACAGTTAACAAGTGAACCCTAAATTACCAAGATGCCCCAATGTTGGGGGAACAGTGAAGAAAACAAATCAGGCTATGAAATACACTGTTGGAGGGGCTGGCTTCACTCTAGGGGTCAGAGGAAGCTTCCATGGGGGGGTAGTAATGTGTAGACTGAGACCTCACTGGCATGAAGAGCCTGCTATGTAAGGATGGGGGGAAGGGCTCGAGGGAGAAACAGCAGCAAGCACAAAAGTGCAGAGGTGGAGTGAGCATGCTGTATCACGCAAAGCCCTGCAAGTCTGGGAAAGACTGAGCATTATTCCAATGTGATGAGGAGCCAGTAAAGGGCTTTGTACATGCTTAAGAACAGGACTGAGTTTGTGGTTGACAAAGATCCTTCTGGTGGCTCCAAGAGATTGCATTATTGAAGGGCAAAGATGAGAATTCGGAAAATGTACTGCATTAGTCCAGATGAGAGCAGATGGTGACTGAGGCCAGCCTGGTGGCCACAGGGAAGTGGATATCAAGTAGGTAATATGGGTTCAGTGGGGGTACTGGGCCTCCAGTGATGGTTTCTCCATATCTCCACTTGGATGTCCAGTCAGGCTTCTCAAACATACTCTGCTTATGAAAGAATCCTTGAACCTCACACACACATGCCACCACCACCGCCACCAAACCAGCCTGTTAGATAAGAATAAAGTTTATGGGAGAGTTCAGGACCAGAGCTACAAGTGGGGGTGGGGGGAGTTGCCATGCAGATGCTGTTTGAAGCCAACCTTCTGATGAGATCATTTACTAAGAAGCTCTAAGTGGGGAAGGAGACCGACCCCCAACATCTAGATGAGCCTGCAAAGAACCAAAGAAGAAGCAATCTGTAAAGTGAAAGCAAAACCAGATACTGGGAGGGCACAGTCAACTGTACAATAGATGCTCCTAGGGGTGGGGTCCAGAAAGGCAATGCAGGTCATTGGACTTGGCAATGGGGACTCACTGGTGACATGTGACAATATTTGTTTCAATAGGGATAGAAGTTCATTAGGTTAGTTAGAACTAAGAATGGGTCATGAAGAAGCAGAAACATTGAGTATAGAAATTGCTTTCAGCACTGAGGATTGAATCTAGAGCCCTCGCACTGAGCTATATACCCAGTCCTTTTTTATCTTTTATTTTCAGAGAGGGTCTTCTCCAAGTTGGGCTCAAACTTGTGATCCTCCTGCCCCAGCCTCTCAAAATGCAGGGATTACAGTGTGTACCACCATGCCAGGCTGTTTTTCAGAGGTTTCACTATGAAGAAAATCACAGAAAATGAAATAAGTCATAAGGGATCAGGGAGATCGCACAGTGGCACAGCACCTGCCTGGCAAGCATGAGGTCCTGAGTTCAATTCCTAGCAACAAAAAACAAAAGTGGTAAGGTGAATGAATTGGAGGTTTTAGTGAGCACACGGCATTATTAGAGTAAGGGTCCTAGAGAGAACAAGATAGCAAAATTCAGGACAGGTCAAAGAGCGAGATGACTAAACTTAATATCTTGAAATTTATGTGGTTAACAGCAGTGGCAAGGTCAAGCATATATAGGACGCTTCCCTGGCAAGCGCAAGGACATGAGTTCACTCCCTGGTTCCAAAAAAAAAAGCGTATATGAGAATAGGAGACTGACAGGGGATGGAAGACAAGATCCTTAAGAATAGAGAAGCCAGGGTGGTGGCTCTATGTTAATAAAGACGTTGCCAAGAACCCTGGCAGGATTAGGAAGTAGGGAGGACATAGTGAGCCACCACCTGCCATCTTCAGTAAATGGAGGACACTGACAAAAGTACTGAAAGAGACAGCCTGCATGCCAGGTTAGAGATGACGCAGTCTGGGCAACGTCCATTATTTCAGAAGCAAGGAAGGTAAATGGTCCCAAAAGCACCAGTGAGAAACAAGGTAGACAACATCCCTGCCCCCTGCCTGCATGTGGGCTTTGGGAGAAAACATCAGCCCCCCAAATATGGCAAGAAGGTTGTGTCCTTGGGGTATAAGAATGAAAGAAATGGCTCTAAGAGATGAAGGATGCAAAGAAGGAGGGACAGTTGCTGGCAGTGGCCCACGATGGCAGAAGGCATGGTGGAGAGGTGTCAGGAGCTCAGGAGAAACAAAAGATGAAGCCCCAAGTAGAGGCTGGGTAGTGCAATGCAAGGGCTAGAGTTGAGGGGTGGTGGCAGGTAAGGAAACCTGCCCCTCTGTGTGATCGAGGTAGACAGGGGCGAAAGTCTTTATGGGATACAGCAGTTTCTTCCAGAAACTTTCTTTCTTCAATCAAACCAGAAGACCTGGGGAATCTGAAGGATTGGTCCCTGCCGAGGGCTGGTGGTGGTGTGGCCGAGGGTGAGCTAGTAGCTGTGGTCAGGGAAGCCCCACAGGCTCCTCATAGTACCTGCATGGGCAGGAAAAACGGATGGAACCCCAAGCAAGCAAAGTGTAGAAGTACATGTTCATTTAGGCACCTATGACCACACACCCTCATGTATGTTCACATTTGTATGTACACAGAGTCAATTTCCCCGCATACACCAAGAATAAACATGTGAACAAAACTGTATATATGTAAACATGCACATATGCAGGCATACACACTTCTACATGTATCCACATGTAATGCCACAGGTCCAGCACACCAAAAATGCCTACAGCACCCCATACCATCCTGTACATACACATATGCACACGCGCGCACACACACACACACACACACACACACACAGAGGCAACTCAAACTGGGTTGTCTTAAGTCTTGCCAAGCCCCAGACGGCAGAAAATCAAGCTGAAGCTGAACAATTCAACCCAGAAAAGCGGGGGGGGGGGAGAGGCAGGGGCATGAGAATGAGGTGTGTGTTGGAGGAGCAAAAGAGCCAAGCACTGAGGGGAAGGAAAACCCTAGACCATTTGAAAAAGGGAAAACCTTCAGAAAGAGCAGGAATGCGGGCTGTAATTAGAATGGCTTCAACCGTCTCTAGATTCGCAGAGGATAGGCAAACTGGTTGCACATACAGCACAGCCATCCCCAGCCTAAACAATGTCAACAAAGCTTGTGTGTGTGTGTGTGTGTGTGTGTGCACGTGTATTTGTGCCCATGTGTGCACTCATAGAAGCATGTGAGGGATGTGCACAATGCCCTTGACCACACAGCCTGGTTCCCCGGAGAAGCCAGTGTCGGCCGCTGCCCCCACCCCTGTCTTGGTTACTTGGCTCTTGATGGGACAAAATACCCAACACCCCAGGTCAAAGGAGGAAAGATTCACTGTCTCTCAGTCTGCAAAGGCTTCAGTCCACAGTTGGCTGGCTCCGAGGCAGGGAGGCCTGGCAAAGCCACCTTGCAGAGGAAAAGCAGTTCATGGCAGGCAGAAGGCAGCAAAGCAGAGAAGTAGCAAAGCAGCTGCAAGTGATAAGTAGCAACAGCAGTCCTCTTCCTGGCCTTGTGCCCCTTATATCCTAGCCAGGCTGCCTGTCCCTAGGACGGACAGTACTCACACCCAGGGTGAGGCAGGTTTAATGTTAGTATCAGACCATGAATCAATCTCAGCATCACATGCTCCAGGTCCAGCCTCCTCTGAAAAGCGCACCTCTGACTGCATAAGGCTCTGGGGAGACACAGACAACCCCCTACTTGCCCTGCAGCTTCCTGCCTCAAGGGCCTGAGTGCCTCTCATCTGACTCAGGTACTGCTATGTCAAAACATGTGAGAATGAGGTGAGACGCCAAGGGGGCAGAACTTGTCCAAGACGGCAAAACCATCTGAGTTGGGCTTAGGGGTAATGAGGTGGCCAAGCTAGTGCATTAGAAGACAGCGGCCCTGAGTTCAACTCCCAGTCAGTCACTGCCAGGCTGCCTGACTAAAGCCCCATTCTTACCCTGTTCTGGGGCTCTGTAGCCTGAAGGGAGATCTCAGGGATCTTTCCAACCTGGTCCTGAATATTCCTGCAGCACTGTTGGTTATAAGCCACAAGAAGGAGGCAAAGGAAAGAAATGTGTAGGGTACCTGCAAGAAGCGGAGCCAGGCTGGGAGGAATGGAGACAGCAGCTCTGGCTCCCTCAGCCCTGGGAAGATCTTTCTACACAGGCCTGGCCAGTGCCTGAGCACCAGAAACTGAAGCAGGCCCTAGAGGGGAGTGACAGGCGGCCAGACACGAGCCCTTTCTCCCAGTGTTCTCTCTGGCCTTCCTCTTCCCTTCTTCTCACCTTTCTCCCTCAGGCTTTGTAGAGGGCCTTGGGACCAGCTGCCATCATCACTAACAATAGCCCAGCCAGCCTCGGGTGAGAAGGAGCCTTCTTACTTGCAGGGTCCCAGAGGCCTGGCAGGTGGCTCTTGCTGTGTGTGGCCCTTCCAAGCGTGAGGGATCACATTCTCCTTTCCAAACACAAGCCCCAGTTGCAGCCAAAAGCCTGGGGCCCCACATACCACTCTCCTTGTAACTCAGTTCACATGATGGGCGGCTTAGGTTCTGGGGCTCAGACACCGATAATGATAACATGGCTCTCGGTCTAGTTCATCTTCACTGAACATTTACTGTGCTTCATACCCTTTGCCCAGGGCTTTGCATGTGTTAAATCATTGCTCTTCACAATAATCCTTTGAGGTAGGTGCTATTAGTGCCATTTTACAGGTGAAGAAACTGAGGCACAGACCACTTGCTTAAATCACTAAAAGTTACACAGCCAGTCAGTGGTTCAATGTGGGGAGTTTTTATCCTTTTAGTTGTGGATTTCAGAAACAGAAAAATTCTAACAGCAAAGATAGCAACACTTAATAGCCATTCATCTTTGTTGCCTTGGGCTTCCTTGCCAATTTCTGAGAAATTGGCTTCAAGTGCCAGCCAGCCCTGGGGACAGGGGCAGCTGGGATAGCCTACAGCAAGGGTTAAATCTTGTGTGCCTCAAGCAGGGCATCCCCCTTGCCGGTCATGGTCATGGGATAGTTCCAGGAGCAGCAGACACTCCTGCGAGGGTGTACTCAGCACAGATGAGCTCTTGCCACCCTTATGTCCCTTCCCCACATCACCTGGGGCTTCTTTGTTTCCTTCTTCCCAGGGTCCCAGAGGAGACCACCTGAGGTTTGGGGGTGATTCACATGGTACTAAAGGCATAGGACTTGGGGCCTCCACATTTTTTAGAAGCCTAAGAAAACATTTGAGTCCCAAGAAAAAGAAAGTTTATTGGCTCTAAAATATGAAAAGAAAATAGCAGAATTGGAATTAATAAATGTTCTGTTATATGTCTACCAAACGTAATATAATATCAGCCTCATTGATTGTTAAATTTAGTATTTCTAAAAATTTCATTACATTTGAAAACAATTTGTTGGTTAGATTTCCTCCCATTGCAAGAATTCCCAAGTATGCACCATGATTACAAAGAGATCATAGCCAATTGGGAATGAAACAAGTTACTCATAGGCAAATAATTTTGAAAGTGGAATTATAAAAATCCTTTGAAAATTTTTATGGCAAAAATTACATTTAATACGGGATGCGGTTGCATTTTCATATATGTGACAAGCTGCAGGGTTAAGCCTCTAACGGAGAAAGTACCACGGCCTGAGGAATTCTGGAGACGACCATGCCCTAAGTGCAGGAGGAAGCGGCATCCAGTGAGGGAAGCAACAGAAATACCTGGGAAGGGTCCATGGGCCACACCAGGTACCAATGCTTGGGTTGTTCCCCTCATCTCCCAAAAAAAAAAAAAAAGCAAAGTCCTTGCCCTTTCATGTACTGTCTTCAGCCCTTATCAAAGGTCCTTTCTTTTTTAAAAAAATTTTATTTATTTGTGTGTGTGTGTGTGTGTGTGTG